>CM074440.1:34501182-34543682 GCA_037101425.1 Elopichthys bambusa | reverse complement strand
GCACGTCTCGCACAGTTAGAGGTGATTTGCAGTGACGTGTGCTCGGAGTGCACCTTCCCAGTCCACTGTCAGCTCAATGCGACCTGGCAGGTCCGCGCGCGGCGGGAAAGGAGAACGGGAGCGCGTTGTCAGTCGCCCAAAACCGCGGCTCTCTTTGCCTGGACCGCAATGTCACAGGAAGAGCTGGCGGGCGGAGGTGAGTGAAACTTCCTCGTCTGATGTTGCTACAAGGTGAGTTTCAGCTGCCGCCGCGATTCATTCTCTCTTTGAGCTTTTGCAGGTCTGGCATGCTAGTGCTGTCGCACACACACACACATTTGGTATTTTCAGGCTGTTTCCCTCTCAGTTTACCACACGTACCTTCACTAAAGAGATGCTTTAACGTGAGCGAGAGCAGAAGGTGCGTTTCGGCCTATGGCGCTCGCCCGTCTCTCTCTATCGCTCCCTCTCAGGTATGAATGAGTCTGTCTGCAGGCGAGAGCGTCTAGTAAATGTTTACTGACCACGTGAGTTTGTAAATATTTCCCAGGGCTTTTCCCCACAGAGGTGAGAAACATTTACCTGTTCACACACACAATTACACTGGCCCTGTGTGTGTGTGTGTGTGTGTGTGTGTAATACATACTCTACATTGCATCAGTAGCTCATCTACAAACTCATCAACACAAATACAGATCACTGACGTTAGATTCATTATGAGCACGTCTAGATGAGAGAAAAAATATGATGCACTCGACTTGTTTGTCTGCAAATGGTACATGTTCCTATCTGAATATTACTTCGAAAACAAAAAGTTAGCAATATACAGTCAGGACCTGATGGTAACTGCGTCAGGCGAGTGTGAATGGTGACCTGATGGTCAGTAATAACACTGAGGGTCTGCAGAGGGTCTCGCACAATAAAGCTTCTATCAGAACTCATTCATCACGTACTGAAGAGACTCTGAACTCATTCACATCTGATACACATCAGAGGGAGAGGAACACTGCGCTTCCTTCGCACACACACACACACAGCTCCATCACTCTAATATACAATATACACAAGCGTCAACAAATAAACAAAAGCATAAAACTATACACTGCACTTCTGTTTTCTAGCGGCACACAACATAATGTAATAATATATAATGATTAAAAACTCACACACACTGTCAGCAGCCTGTAAAACATCATTTGCATGACTCATGCAAATGCAGCAGGAAATTAATATTAATCAGCGATTGTGATGCAGATGTGCTTTGGATATGCAGATGACATCACACCGTCAGCGACCTTCGGGATATCAGGAGCGGTGACCTCCACACGACCCCTCAGCTCAAACCAGAAGTTACTACAGACGCACACCAGACCACACCAGACCAACACAAACCAGTGCTTGCGCTCCACAACATGGATATGTCCAGTCGATTCTTGGTTTTTGTGTTTCAACCAGCAGGCTTAAAGTTTATTTTTGACAGGTTGCTAATTTTTCTTGCAATTCTAAGATATAAACAGTGAAATATAAACTCGCAATTGTGAGAAAAATATCAAAAATAACTCGCAAAAGATGTGAGCTCACAAAAATACACTCGCAAATGTGGGGGGAAAAAAAGTCAGAAATGAAAGATATGATCTCAAAAATAAACTATAAAAAAAGATATAAACTCGCAATTACTTTTACAATTTTTTATTCCATGGCAGAAACAAGCTTCCACATAAAGATCTTTAGCAAAAGGAAAGAAGGATCTGTGCTATGATCAATTTAATAATTCAAAATAATCTTTGAATAAATAGATAAATAACACTAATACTCAGAAAAAAGTATTAATAATGTTGGTATTTATCATAATGCTGCTGATCTGATGTGAGCATGTCTGGCATCATTATAAAGCGCTCATGAAGTCAAACTTCTGCGCTCAAATGTGCTGATATCAGGAGGCAACATCCACTTTTATAACTCAACCGGGACCTTTTACACTGCAAATATCACTGAACAATAAAATAAAATCCAGCACATTCATCTTTACTTTCATCTTTACTCTTATCAGATGAGCTTTATTGCTCCAAACAATTACAGTCCAATCCTACGGCAGATCCGCAGAGGAAGTGGTGTCACAGATGGGACGGTGAAGGATGAAGGGGTGTCAGGATGAGATATTGGGTCGCTCCAGACCTGAACGCCTGATCTATGGAGTCGGAACGGATCCGACCGTGACGTGACACGACGACTGCTCTAAAACAGAGCCGTAATAGTGTTTACCGGCTTATCTGGGATCATAAATCCAATAACACTAACCTCTCAACACTGTTTTCATTAGACTCCAGAAACTTGTTTCGTTGTTTACAAGTTTCTTAAGACTGTTTGCAGGAGTTCAGATTCCTCAAGGCCTCTAAAGGAAGAGTTACAGGATGTTTTCATAACATTTTACAATAGAGGTCTCTTTTCTTAAAGATATATTATGCCTTTTACAAAGTCTCAGGCTCTACTAGAACAGGTTTTGCGTGTGAATTATTTAAATGAGGGATATTGGGACGAAAAAAACATAATAGGTCCTCTTTAATATTAGTTCAATTATGAAAAATATATTTTTTACAGCATAAACTCACAAAAGACATAAACTCGCAACTGTAAGAAAAAAACTCTAAATTCTAAAAAAAAGATAGAATTGCGAGATATAAACCTACTAAAGAGATAAACTCGCAAATATGAACTCACAGTGGTAAGAAAAAAGAAATGGGTCAATGCTGTGATAATAATAAAAAACAAAGAAATGGCATCAAAAGTATGTAAGGTAGCACAACTAGACCTCTTTTATTGAATCCAAAAGGTTTTAATTATATTTTGCTACATATAAAGGTATTTTAAAGATTCTGATTCATTCGGTTTAACCGTCCAAAGGTCAATACAGCCATTTCATTTGTCATTAAAATACCTTAAAATGTAATAAATGTATATATTTTTTATTCTGACATGATTTCATAACATCATAGTGCAAAATGATATTAAAATTATGTGTAGAAGTCGTTGCTTTGTTATGAGAAATAATGTCCAGAAAAATGAGTTTCACTGATGTCATTCGGAGTAACCAATATAAAGGGGCCATTTTGGATCAAGTCATGCGGTCAGTATCATGTGACAGGATGTGACATCATTCAGACACCTGCAAAGGAGCACATGGTCGTGAAGTAAAGTAACTAACTCTCTTTTAACTATTTGAAAAATTTATATTTTCACTTGATCATACGCATGTCCCGAAACATCAGGTCATTCGGTACAACCGCTATAAAACATGTAAAATGTTGTAATATTTAAAAAACTTATTTAAATATAAAATGTCTGATTGTCCTTTTGCTAGCTAGCTAGATATCAGCCTGTTAGCATTGTTTGAAAATATCGTCATTTGGCAAAACCGAAAGTGTCATTCGGTGAAACCGAAATTTTGGTTAAACCGAATGACTTTTTTGGTGACAAATTTTGTCCATCCTGTAATAAATGTCAAAAGCAGTGTTAATTGATTATAAAAACCACATAATCTCATTGTTAACACTTAATAAAACTTCAAAAACGAATTAATGAATTAATAATCTCCATTAGGTTTTAAAAACCTTATTCGTCAATGACCCAAACTCACAATTCTAAAAACAAAGATGTGACAAATAAACTCGCAGTTGTGAGGAAGAATTATTCTGTGTATGAATTATTTAAATGAGGAATATTGTGACATAAAAAAAGCATAATAGGTTCTCTTTAATATCAGTTAAATTATGAGAAATATATTTTTACAGCATTTACGAAAGCATATTTTAATAATGTATTATAAAAAATAACATTCTTAAGTCGTTATAATGAAACCTTGTTGCAAATTGTTGCTGGTGTTTGATCTCAGAAGATCCTCGTCATATGAGCACATTTCATCATTTTATGCACCTTCTTTATTGTTCGGCCTTTGTAGATTTTTATGTGTTTATTCAATATGAAATATAAAAACTCCATCAAATGACAGCACAATAATACAGTGTTTGATCAGATCAATCAGACAGTCATTAGCAGATTATTTCGTCTCAGTTCAGGTTGACACCGAGGTCGATCACAAACGCCCGTCTCATATAAACATGACCCCAATTTCCCAGCGCTGCAGATCTCGGGTCAGTGAGAGAGAGAGACAAACAGCCCTCCTGCAGGCGTCCGCGTTCACACACGCTCTATTATTCATACTGACAATATAATATAATCACTATTTTGTTTTATTGTAATCTTACTAGTGCATTGTCATCCCGTGAGTGATGTCATGTTGAATATTTAATAAATTCAAATGAGAAACAGCCCACGTATAAAATGAAATGTACTGTTACAGATTTTTGGATGCTGCACACAGAATATTTTTATGTCACCATCATATACAGATTATAGACAGAATATTTGACATTTATATTTATGTTTGAAGGTAATTCATTGAAGGGATGATCATTTACTCACCCTCACGTGTGTTCACAAACGCGTATGACTTTCTATCTTCTGCAAAACACAAAAGAAGGTATTTTGAAGAACATGAGCAAGTTTGGACCCCGTTGACTTCCACTGTATGTGCATATTTAATTTTTCAAAATATCTTCTTCTGTGTTCTGAGGTGTTTCTTCATTGTTTACTTTTTCAAATCAAAATGTTTCAAACTAAACATGTTTTCTTGTGAATATGTTTTTAATTGATAATAAGTTGATAGGTTTTTCCTCTGTCTTTAATATCACTTTCCATCCATCTTTTGTAAAATCCCTTTAAAAAAAAGCCTTAATGACATCATCCTCCAGGAAGTGACATCATTTTGGAGGGAAAACAGCCACACGAACATCATTACAAGTATTATCAATGAATCTGATGAATTCTGGGATGTTTTTTGGGGTTAGTTGGTTTGACAGCTCTCTCTACATTCATCCTTTGTGTCCAAATTACAAAAAAACATTTTACTAACGTTCCCATGAAGCTTTGAAAACGTTATTTCTGAACGTATGAAAACAATATGAGAAAACAAATGTTTTTTATCATTTGGCAAGCATTATGGGAACGTTACTTTTGAATGTTTTCTGAACGTTTGAAAAACGTTCAACTAAAATCTTTCAAAAAAAACGTTCCATGAACGATGTATAAATAATGTTTTTGTGCTAACGTTTTGAGAACGTCATTAAAGACCAGATAACTTTGAACGAACGTTCTATTAACGTTACTGGAAGAACGTTTGTTCATAACTTTAAGAGAACGTTCCCTGTTAGCTGGGAATATAAAACCAAGATGGTTTAAGTTGACTTTCAATGCCTCGTTTATCAGCATCGTATTTGTGTAAATAATCAAGTTATAATAGAGTGTCAGATCAGATTTCTAAAAAATATATATATATATTTTTTAAAAATTAGAAATACTTCCTCAAATCTACAACACAAGCAGATTCATGCGAGTTAGAAACGCATAACATGATCATCTAGAAACATCTCAGTGCTGTAAAGCCCAGGAGCGCAGGAGAAATTACTATCATATGCAGCGGATAACTGGAGACGTTTCCTGAGGGTTTGCTGAACGTTCGAGCGCTCATCCATTGACCAGACGCGCAAAACATCACGGCTGGTCTTGGCGAATCACCTGAGGCCACGTTCTGCATTACAGCACCAGGGTTTGTTCCCTGTGTGTTTACAGCAGTGTTTAAGGCAAGGTGACAGAGTCACGCACAAGAAAAATCCCGTAATTTCCAGTAGAGCGGCCGGAGGTGGGCGTTTCTCCCGAGGAAACGCACGCGGAGGCAGAGATGAACTCTGACAATCCCTCCACCCCTACAGCGGCCTGCGCCCAAGTTTACGATATTTCTTCTGAAAGCTCTTTTACTGAAGAGAGCGGAGACGCAGCACTGCAGGAGAAGGATCTGTCTGCTGTTATTAAACACACTGCATACGGCCGGTCACAGATACCTCTGTAATATAGGTCACACACACACACACACACACACACATCTCCGCCGGCCGCTCCACGGGCTTCTGTATGATGTCAGTGTGCTCCGGGGTCACGGATTGGCTGGCAGGCTTGGACATGTGACAGCACTGAAACTGTCTAACTGGATACAGACGGACAGACTGAGTTTATCTGGCCACCTGTCCAGTGTCCACCAGGAGAGAGACGGAGGAGCCCATCACATCCAGGCATCAGGGCGGGATGCATAAACTGCTAAGACTAGTGTTACAAGTTCAAATCATAACTTTTTAAAGTCAGTTTTTGCTCTAATTTGATACTAATTACCCCTCAGCTAACTGCTAGTCGGTCATTCTAGTTCATAAGACACTGGCTGCGTATGAAATCACACACTTCCCTACTGTATAGTAAGTGAAAAAAGTATGTGACAAAGGAAGTCTGAATTCGCAGTACTCATAAAAGAGTCGGCAAAAAGTACCTGGATGACCTGCATCTGCATCAGTGTGCATCTGATGGCCACGGGAGAGGATTTGTGAATGACAGAGAAGCGACGCAACTGACACCGGTAGGTCACATGATAATGACAATATAGTACATCCACATTACATTCATACTATATAGAACCAAGCATACTTTTTTTTAGCATTTGCAAAGTAAGTTCTTAGTCAAAATAAGCACTCTAGAATGTATGTGGTTTCAAACACAGAGACAGGACCCTAGTTTAACCATCTAAGCTCATGGTCCGAAGCGCACGGCGCAGGTGCACGTAGGGCGTGTCCGAATCCACTTTTGCTAGTTTAACGACGGAAAAATGTTTCGGTGTGCCCGGCATATGGTCTAAAAGGGTTGTTTCTATTCTCTTAATGAGTCATGGGTGTGTTTTGGGCATGACGTGCAGTAAACCAATCAGAGTCTTTCATTCCCTTTAAAAGCCAGTTGCGCTCGCGCCGTGCCGGATTCGCTATTTACATGGTGGAATTTGCAGAACTGAACGCTTCTCTAGCGAGGACACGGATCTGCGCGCGGTTAAAGCAGACCATCTACGGAACAAGCCGGATTCCACCAAAGCATTTTTATGTACACAATAATAATCTTTTACATTGTAATCCTTTTATTTTTAATATTCGGCATGTTTGTGTGCTGCTGCGTGTAACATCAGAGGGTACGAGCGTTGTGCACCCGCATATAGCCGCATGTTATTAACACGCTCTTTAAATAACAAATATATATATATATATATATATATATATATAGGAAGAGGGGAAATGTGCAAAAGATAAAGGCATGTATGCAGATGACACTCATCTCATTACAATATTAGGCCAATAATAAAATAGGCTAATATAAAGCCTATGACTGATGTTATGCTATTACACATTGGGCAACAATATTCCTTTAACTAGCTTACATAACCAGACCGTAAAATGTGGTTTTGTAACATACTGTAACTTTTTTTATATAACAAAAGTAATATTACTCACTTTATTACTGTAAAGTTATGCAGTTTCCAGGGATTTATGGTACATTTTTATTATTTTTTTGCCCCAATTTGTAATTATTTAAATATATAGATTTATATAAAATAGTAAAATCCACTTTAAAATAAATACATTTCCTTCATGGTGATAACATGAAACATGCCTTGGTTTAGTAGACGATTGCTGCCATCTACTGGACAACAAACACTTTTAAAATTAAAATAACATGAATTTTTAACTAAAGCCACTAGATGGCTGCAGAGGATTACTCAATGGTTTTTCATGTAGGCCTAGATTTGTTTAGACATTATAAAATCATTATAATAAAAATGCCTCTATATCAAACACGCTGTTATGTGTAGATGTGTTAAAGCTCCTCAAAAACACACATGATCTGAGGAATCGCGTCTGGAGCTCAAACACTGCTGGAGGTTTGATGATGATTGGCTTAATAAACAGCATTAACTAATAATAAACTCTAATTTAACTTTAAATAAACTCTTCTTAACTTTAGGGCTTATGGAAAAACTGCATAATGCGAAGGGATCTGCAATTATTGCTGTTTAAAGGTTTGTGACGACAGAAAAAAACAATCTAGAGGAATTTTCAGAGCAAACAAAGATTCACACACATTTGTTTCAGATTTAGTGTTTGAGAAAGAGAAGAGCGAGAGAGAGAGAGAGCGAGCGAGACTCATTTCATGTGTTTCTGTGTCTCTTTCTCTCTGAAATAGAGTATAAAAGATCAACAGTGACGAGGTTTTATGAGTTTTAACATATTTAAGAGCTTCTAAACAAAATCAACTGCTCATGTACATCTGTATCTTGTGAAATATGGGAGACCGGGGCTAGTCGTCACATCACTGGGTCTTTATATCTAGTTCAAAATTTTAATTAGAAATTTCTGTACCATTAAGTCTTTTACATGTAAACAGAATAAACAACAATGACATTCATTCAAACAACAGTCACTGTATAATGACTGGAAAATTGTCTAGAGTAGTTTATATAAATGTCAGGTCGGGGCAAGATGTCACACATATTTAATCGGAATTTTCCTATGGACTTCCATAGGCATATTTCATATTTTTGAATTATTATTAATATTTTTATTAGCCGAAAAACCAAAAGTATGTAGTTTAGTTTAACAACTTGCCTCTATTCCGACAATATGCAGCACAGGGTTTTAAATTCACTTTCAGAAATAATAATACTATGAGGAATATCAGTGTGACAACTAGCCCCGCTCTCCTCTAACATGATCCAGTCACAGAAAACACATGAACGTCCAGATGATCTCTGGCAGAATAAAGAAGAAAAACGCTGATTTAACACGAGAAGATCTACTGATGGATGGACGATTCCAGAAGATCTGAAATATGAACGTAAAGCGTGTTGAAGATCTCAGAACTGAAGCAGAGCAGCGTTTGATGGTGCTGTTCTGACCCCTGCTGGACACTCGCTGCGTGTGTAGGTGTTTTAGATACCTTTGATGAGTGTGTGTGTGTGTGTGTGTGCGCTCAAGGTCACGGCTGGTTTTATTTCCAGCATGTCTGTCTTCTGATGTGAGTCGCAGGATGACAAGGTAAAACACACACACACAGTAAACGCAGTGATCAAACACAGCAGACACATGTAGCAGGAAATAAACAGAGAATAAGCCCCGCAGTGACACACACACACACACACACACACACACACACACCTTCTGCTCAGCAGACGTTCGAGTGCCGGATGTTTCTAGCGATCGGTCAGTGCTTGAAGCGAAACACACGGACAGATAAAAATAGTTTGAGATGTTTCCGTGTCGGTGTCAACAATCTGTCAGTCTGTCAGACACCTGGTTACGACCCCCATCACATCACATGACCATCACAGCGGCGTCAGGCAGGCCACGGGCGGCTTCACCAACTAGAGAAAACACTCCAGCTCATGACCTGCATCCCAGATATGTTCAGAGAACGTTCTGTCAAGGTTCTCTCAAAGTTATGAACAAACGTTCTTCCAGTAACATTAACAGAACGTTCCTTCAAAGTTATCTGGTCTTTAATAATGTTCTGAAAACGTTAGCGCAAAAACATGATTTATACATCGTTCAGGGAGCACCGTTCCTGAAATGTTTTCGCTGGACGTTCTACTAACGTTCAGAGAACTTTCAAAAGTAACGTTCCCATAATATTTGAGGAATGATACAATGGAATGTTCCTTTAACGTTCACATAACCAAGCATTCAGAGAACATTCATAAATAACGTTTTCACGACTTTAGCAAAAAAATTTTTTTTGCTGGGATTATTTGTTCAAATAAGAATCTTTTCCATGCAACAACAGCTTATTATAACAACAACTGTCCATCATAAAAGCGTAGTGACAGTAGTTCACACACCTAATGTGCGGTCATGTGTGAGACTTTATTCAGTTCATTAGCAGCTATAGGTAAATAACTAGAAGTTATTTGTAAAAGTATTTGCGCTACAAACTAGTGTGTTTATGATAACGATAAATTAGAATATGATAACAAATGCCAGTTTGCTATATCAAGCAGCAAAAGCGACATTCAAGTTTTTTCCAACACTAATTACTTGGTCCACAAGGTGGCGACACTGGACCGCGCGGCTGTTTCACACTCGAAAAAAAGACGAAGGAACAACAACAACATCAACATCAGATTACTGGAGACAAAATGTCTGAAAAAAGACACGCAACGAATACAGAGACATTTTTATCACAACTTCTGAAGAGAAATAGCGCAGACGCTGGAGAAAGACGAAACTTTCTAGCGCGCACGTGTTAGTGATGGACGCTTCCGAAACACGCTTCGAGAAGCTTCGCAACCTTTGCAAATAATCTGTTTAGAACCAGTGGTTCAGAGCGCATATCAAACTGCCAAAGTCACATGATTTCAGTAAAACGAAGCTTTGAAACGGTTTCAAAATGTTTCAATGGTTCGCCACTAGGGGGCAATGATCTCTAAACCAGTGTCTATTGTTTTTATGCAACTGAGTTTGGGCTGAGTTTCCTTGTATTTACACCGTTCTGACCAGCAGGGGTCACCAGCGCGTGACTTCAAAACAGTGAATCATTTTGCGAAGCAATTGGTTCAATTGATTCAAAGTTTTCGAAAAGGTTCATTTCTACCTAGCATGTGTCGAGCATTTGCGTTCGCTACGTAAGCTTATTTCTGCCACGGAATAAAAAAATTAATGGACATTGCGACTCATCTCACAATTCAGACTTTTTCCTCAGAATTCTAAGTTTAGATTTTTGTTTGTTTGTTTGTTTCTAACACGGCAGGGGGAAATGAAAAAAATGCAACTTTTTATCTCACAATTCTGACTTTTGTGAGTTAACAAGTTAGAATTGTGAGAGATATTTCCGTGGTGGAAATAAGTTTCCATATTTCGCGCAACCTTTCAAGCGGAGTATATTTTGGAAGGCTACACATTCGGCTGTATAAATACACCAAGAGTTTGTGTCAGAACTGAAGTATACTTTGTTTTGATGCTGTTATCGTGTTGTTTGGTCTCTCTGGAGCTGGACCGTTGGTCACTATGAACTGCATGTCCGTGAAGATTCTGTATTTCCACTGTAATAACATCACAGGGTTTTGAAACAACATGAGTGTGAATAATGAGAGTGTTTAAATTCCTTTAGAGCTGATCAGCCGTGTGGCCGCAGACGACAGCAGGTCATTCCACTCCAACGACTGAACAACAACAATAATCCACACGACCGCCCTGCCGATCCGTCTCCTGTCCCCTCTCGGCCCGCCAGCGCAGGGTTTTAATTACCCACAGTCCCGTGCGGCTGGAGCGAGTACGGCCTCTCTCGGGTCAGTGCGGCCCGCCCTTATCATTAATTACTCGTCACACTGACCGCAGACGCACTTCACACAAACATGCCATGTGTGTCATTAGCCAGGGAGTAACATATGAAACATTAAACGTGCTCCAAACATTTCATTTGTTCTCAATTATTCATTTCTTTGAAGGTTCAGAAGAGTCGTTAATATGGAAATCAGCTCACATGCTAACGAGCTCTTGCTCTCTGATTTGGGACACATCACTGGAGAACATTAACAGATCACTGCACCGTTCTCTTTCTTTCTTGTCTTCAGACCTCACAGAACTATTCAGATAAATACTTGAAAATCAACATGAAACAGAAGAGACTCTTTCTAAAGCATTAAAATAATAGGACCAGGAACTTGCATTAACTCAAATTTGATTGTATGTTGATTTTAATATATCAGGTTCATGTATGATTGAAGACGAGACTAGCAGTGTCTCTGTGTCTGGTTAATTCGGCAGTCTCGTGTGTCGATCCAGTCAGTATCTTTGAGGTTTGAGAATCTCCTCAGTAACCCGACAGAAAGAAGCCAACAGCGATTCGGAGGCCGCAGGCGGAGCGGCGCGTTTGAGAAAATCTGGCACCCAGCACGAATCGATGCTGCTGAACGCAGGACGTCTCTGTGAACACACACGAAACCCTCTGAACTCTGACCTGCACAAACCATCACCAAATCAAACACTGAATCCATTCAGCGCTCTGGATCACAGCCAGACCAGCAGAGAAACAAACACTGTCCTGCAATAATATTACTAACATACACAAAATCCCATATGCACATTATGATCTATATCAGTTCAACCATACATACATTATTTGTACATCTTCTGGAGAAAGTGCAAAAGTCACTGTCCCGATGCTGTGGATTATTGCCTGGGGGTGCAGAAAGTACTGAGAAATTGTGCATGAGTTAAAGTACACTTATTAAAAAAAATACTTGAGTGAAAGTATACACATTTCATTTGTGCTTAAGCATTTTAGTTTTAAAAATTAAACACTTTTCTAAGCTTTTTGAAAACAAAAGTCAGCAGAGATTTTCTCATATTAGTATTTTTGATGCAAAAACTGTCAGAAATGACCATTTTCCCATTGTTCTGACCATGTGTAACTGTAGGACAGCAGATGCTAAACTGAAACCTCTTACCTGATTATTTCCAGCAGATGATTTTACAGCGATTTGACATTTGAATACAGTGATTTTTAGATTAATAATCGAGACTAATCATGAAGCGTGTTCACGCTCGACTCAAAGTTCAAATATGTGTCTGAAAGTACTAGTTTACTCAAAAATTAGCATCCTGTCATCATTTCGCGCCCTCTTATTTCAGCCACATTAGGACAGATAAACCCGAGAAACGATTTAAAAGGGCTGTATGTAAGATTTTTTTCTTGTGTTCGTCACTTTTTTATTGCCAATGTGTGAAGAGCAGGTAACGAAACTTATAAAACGAGACTTTCCCCGACTGTTTATGAAAGCCTGTAGACTTACTTTTTATGCGAAGGACGCGGGCCGGTTTTGCCGGGAAAATCAAAAGGCTGTGACGGTTACGCGCGCTCCCGAGAGCGACACAACGAATAAATGCTTATAAAAGCCGTTCTTTACAGTAATGTCAATGTGTCATGCAAAAAAAAGGGATTAATTCAAACTATAGTCCCACGTAGTCAGATCTATATAGTCTCAAATATACTCTATAATCATAACAGTATAATTTTAATTACCTCATCTGTCGACATGATTCCGCTGAATCTCAGAGCTGGTTCAAACACATCCACATCGCTACGATCAGATGATTTAACTGACGTTTTCTCAACGCTGTCATTTTTGTTGTGTTTATTCATCATATTCACATATATTCATCTAACCGTCGCTCTCATCAAATGGACGGCTTCAGGATGATAATATTTCCAACTTATTTTTACTTCTAAGCAAAGAACAACAACAAAAACTATCAGTATATCGCGTTTTAGTCTCTTCTTGCACGTCACGTGTGCACGAGTTCGAGCACGAGCAGTAAGTTGCTGCTGCAGTTCCCTTATTGGCCACAGGTGTCGCTAATAACAGGTTTCTGAATTCTATATACAGTATAGCCACTTGAAGTTATGACATGTTTAAGGGTATAAAAAACACTTTGTAAAATGTAACTGAGTAAAAGTACAGTAGAATCCCCAGAATAATACATAAATACAGTAGTGAAGTACTATTACTCAAATACTTTACACCTCTGGTGGGTGCGAAGGTGCTGACCAAATCACCACCATAAACATAATATAGTCTAATTTTTAAAAATTCTTATCATCTAGAGTACTTTAGCAACACCTCAATTAAAACTCTATATTTAACAGTAATGTTTTTTTGACGGCTGATGCAGACGTGTCCTCCATCTGAAGATGCCTCAGACGGAAGAGGCTGCTCATTACTCTAAAGAAGGTTAATCCATTTAACTTCTGCATATTGATATGCCAATTACATCTAATTGAGGAGGAGGCATCAGTCAAGGTAATAGTGCAGAAAGAGTGTCGGCACCGGCGCATCAGGCCGCGGGAACACGTGTAAGATAGTCTCTCCTAATTGGGGGAGAGCGACTCGGGCAAATGAGAAAGTCGAGGCAGTGAGGTGTGCGACTCCAGACCAGACACATCAGTCAACAGCGCATCCCATAATGCACCTCACCTCCCCATGCTGGGCCTCGCCTGAGCGTGTCCACAAATGATAAAAGCAGATGGGGGAGAGGAGGAATATTTAGTCTTCAGGGTTTCCGTTTGGAAGCGTCTGATTCGGTGAATATCGTCCCACAGAAACAGAATGAAGAGCAGATAAACCCAGGAGTGATTTTTAGAGGAGGCATTAAACCCTCGTCCTTTCCAGGGTTATTCTGAGATACTATTATTAATAGAAATACAGTGATGTTTGGCTTGGGAAAATTGACATCTTCACCCTTTATTTTGAATAATTTATTATTAAAGATTTTGTAAGCATGTTGTGTAGTTGTGATCATAATGCAATGAAACATGACAAAGTCTGCGACATAATGTTTTGGGCAGAATTTAAGCTGATTATGTTGTAGTTAATGTTTGCTTTTTCCTGTAGCTTTATGTTTTTTATGCAATTTTTTTCCCTATAGTAAAATAAAAGCTGTAGTTTTAGTGCCTTTTTTTTTTACAGAATAATTTTGTCAGATAAATACCAGGTTTAGTGTTTTGTTCTTCCCTCATATTTAAAATATTTAAAAAAAATATAAAATTTGTAATTGATGATTAAAAACAATCATCGCCTCGAACGTCACTTTTGGACACGACTGTGGAATTTATTTTTATATTTTCTGTTTTCATATTAATTTTAGTTGAAGTTGTAGTAATTTTGTTCAGTATTTTTGTTCAGTATATTACTTCAGTTTACGTTTATTTTATTTCAAGTTATCAACAGTCACCTCCCCATTCATGTTTTTTTTTATGGTTTTGTTTTAGTTAATAACTATAATAAATTAAATTACAGTGACTTGAAAACATCTATTTTACCTTCATGTTGCAGGTTAAAAGTGAACAGCGTGAGGTCAAAGGTCACTGAAACACTAGTTATGATGCAAAAAATGTGAAACTGAACTGAAAAATGTACATTACAAATGTTTTTATGATGAGTTCTAATTCATTTGGAAAGTTGATCAAAAAAAAAAGTGCAATAATGTGAATGTGACGCGAACAGGGAACATTCTCAGAACGTTGTGTCAAGGTTATGAACAAACATTCTTCCAGTAACATTAATAGAACATTCATCCAAAGTGATCTGGTTTTTAATAATGTTCTTAAAACACAAAAACATTATTTATACATCGTTCATGGAACGTTTTTCTTCTAAAACGTTTTAGCTGGATGTTCGTCTAACGTTTTTTAAATGTTACTGCTTGTTTCAGAACGTTCAGAGAACATTCAAAAGTAACGTTCCCATAATGTTTGAAGAATGATACAATGGAATGTTCCCTTAACGTTTGCATTAAAAAAAAAAAAAATGGACGTTTTGAACATTCAGAAACTTAATGGAAACGTTAGCCAAACGTTCTTACAATGTTTTTGTTAGCTGGGCTCATGCTGAAGTTCAGTTTTGACCAATGCGGATACGGATGACGTTGGCGACACCCAGAGAGACACATGACTAAATGAAAAGGCATAAATGAGTCAAAGTTCCTGCATTACAAGACAATAAAACCTGTTCAGCAAACATTTGCAGAGACAGATGTGTGTAAAAGTAAATTATCTTCTAAATGATATCCGTACACATGCAAAACAAATACTAGCATTGCATAAGAGAAACTGTCCTGAATCTGACGAGCTTCTCTCACGGCGATCGACTGAGAAGAACAGAGCAGCATGAGCAACTTCTCCACTGAATTAAAGTTCATCAGGATTCATTCAGAGTGTGAAAAGAGATTCAGAGTCAAATAAAGCGTTCAAATCATCTGAAGAGACTCTCGGGTTTAATGAATCTTCTGAAGACAAATGTCCCTCAACAAACAGGACACATTTTCCCAGCAGGGGGTCGTTTTACGAATGAATAACTCGCTCCAGTGCAAAGTACGGTTGATTGTTTTACCGTGAAAAGACGCTGCTTGTTGTAGTTTTTTAAAAATGTTTTTCTTTGTTACGTCTATATTGTACGAGATATTGTAGCACAAAATCCTTTGAAATCCCTCAGAACAGAGGCAGACGTGAAGAAAGATGTTTATTGGCCATTTGCAAACATTCACATATCAGACTGACTGGTCAGTAACGAACACAGACTCGTCATGTTAACGAGCAGCTTCTCAGAGTAACAGCGGCCAATAAAAACACTCTAAACCTGGTGTGGCACCAACAGGAGCGTAGCGTCCGTGTTAAACTCCGCCGGCGCTCAGAGCTGATCCCAGAACGCTGATGAAGCGGTGAACATCCGTGAAGGAGTTGTAGAGCGGCACCGGAGCGACTCGCAGCACGCTGGGCTCTCGCAGGTCACACTGAAACACACCACACACACTTACACCCTCCCATTCAACAGGTGTGTGAAATCAAAGCTCTAAGAGTTTGTGCAGGAGTCTGAAATGAAGTGGTACGCACCACGACTCCTCTCTTCTCCAGCTCCTGAAACACGGCTCTGATTGGACGAGAGAAGGACAGAGACAGCTGACAGCCTCTCTGCTCGGGGTCAGAGGGCGTGATGATGTGAACGGAGGCTTTATCGGGGTTCGACTCGTCTTTGGTGTAGTAATGTCTGATCAGATACTCCAGATACCCCGTCAGCAGCACCGACTTCCTCCTCAGATCCTTCATCGTCGTCTTATTGAAAATCTGGAAACATATATTATATAGAATAACGGGAGAAAGGAAAAGGAGAGGGGCATTACTGGTGTGCATCTTACTCCACGACTAGAGTCAAGTCCTGTCTGTGAAACTGGGTATATGAGTTTATAAATTTAGTTTCACTTTATTATGATGGTCCCTTGAACACATTCTGTTGACTGTAAGTAACGCTGCACCTACATGTCTACTAGCTCTCATCAGAGTATTACTACACTGCTAGAGAGGGTTACAAGCTGACCTGTAGTTGCAAAGTCACTTACAGTCAACAGAATGTTCAAGAGGGACCATCAAAATAAAGTGTTTCCGTAACACTGTCATTTTGCTCCAGAGACCACAAAATACAAACAAATAATATTAGTAGTTTTGGGGTATTACGTTGCATGATGGTTGTGAATATGTTGCATGATGGTTGTCAGTATGTTGCATGATGGTTGTCAGTATGTTGCATGATGGTTGTCAGTATGTTGTATGATGGTTGTCAGTATGTTGCATGATGGTTGTCAGTATGTTGCATGATGGGTGTCAGTATGTTGCATGATGGTTGTCAGTATGTTGTATGATGGTTGTCAGTATGTTGCATGATGGTTGTCAGTATGTTGCATGATGGGTGTCAGTATGTTGCATGATGGGTTGTCAGTATGTTGTATGATGGTTGTCAGTATGTTGCATGATGGTTGTCAGTATGTTGCATGATGGTTGTCAGTATGTTGCATGATGGGTTGTCAGTATGTTGTATGATGGTTGTCAGTATGTTGCATGATGGTTGTCAGTATGTTGTATGATGGTTGTCAGTATGTTGCATGATGGTTGTCAGTATGTTGCATGATGGGTGTCAGTATGTTGCATGATGGTTGTCAGTATGTTGCATGATGGGTGTCAGTATGTTGCATGATGGTTGTCAGTATGTTGTATGATGGTTGTCAGTATGTTGTATGATGGTTGTCAGTATGTTGTATGATGGGTTGTCAGTATGTTGCATGATGGTTGTCAGTATGTTGTATGATGGTTGTCAGTATGTTGCATGATGGTTGTCAGTATGTTGCATGATGGGTGTCAGTATGTTGCATGATGGTTGTCAGTATGTTGCATGATGGTTGTCAGTATGTTGTCAGTATGTTGCATGATGGTTGTCAGTATGTTGCATGATGGTTGTCAGTATGTTGTCAGTATGTTGCATGATGGTTGTCAGTATGTTGCATGATGGTTGTCAGTATGTTGTCAGTATGTTGCATGATGGTTGTCAGTATGTTGCATGATGGTTGTCAGTATGTTGTCAGTATGTTGTATGATGGTTGTCAGTATGTTGTATGATGGTTGTCAGTATGTTGCATGATGGTTGTCAGTATGTTGTATGATGGTTGTCAGTATGTTGCATGATGGTTGTCAGTATGTTGTATGATGGTTGTCAGTATGTTGCATGATGGTTGTCAGTATGTTGCATGATGGGTGTCAGTATGTTGCATGATGGTTGTCAGTATGTTGCATGATGGTTGTCAGTATGTTGTCAGTATGTTGCATGATGGTTGTCAGTATGTTGCATGATGGTTGTCAGTATGTTGTCAGTATGTTGCATGATGGTTGTCAGTATGTTGCATGATGGTTGTCAGTATGTTGTCAGTATGTTGCATGATGGTTGTCAGTATGTTGCATGATGGTTGTCAGTATGTTGTCAGTATGTTGTATGATGGTTGTCAGTATGTTGTATGATGGTTGTCAGTATGTTGCATGATGGTTGTCAGTATGTTGTATGATGGTTGTCAGTATGTTGTGAGTATGTTGCATGATGGTTGTCAGTATGTTGCATGATGGTTGTCAGTATGTTGTATGATGGTTGTCATGTTGTATGATGGTTGTCAGTATGTTGTGAGTATGTTGCATGATGGTTGTCAGTATGTTGCATGATGGTTGTCAGTATGTTGCATAATGGTTGTCATGTTGTATGATGGTTGTCAGTATGTTGTGAGTATGTTGCATGATGGTTGTCAGTATGTTGCATGATGGTTGTCAGTATGTTGCATAATGGTTGTCAGGATGTTGCATTATGGTTGTCAGTACGTTGTATTATGGTTGTCAGTACATTGCATGATGGTTTTCAGTATGTTGTAATATGATTCTCAGTGCTTTTTTGCAAGATGTTGTCAGTATGTTGCATGATTGTTGTCAGTATGTTGCATAATGGTTGTCTGCATGATGGTTGTGAGTATGTTGCATGATGGTTGTCAGTATGTTGCATAATGGTTGTCAGTATGTTGCATAATGGTTGTCAGGATGTTGCATTATGGTTGTCAGTATGTTGCATAATGGTTGTCAGTATGTTGTATTATGGTAGTCAGTACATTGCATGATGGTTTTCAGTATGTTGTAATATGATTCTCAGTGCTTTTTTGCATGATGTTGTCAGTATGTTTTATTATGGTTATCAGTACATTGTATTATGGTTTCAGTATGTTTTAATGATGTTTTATTAACAAAGTTCGGGAGGAACAGGTGCAGATAATTAACCTATTTAGCTCAGGTGGAGAGCATTCAGTTAATCAATGCAAACCAATGACAAGAGGTATAAATACAGCAGACTTACCTCCGTTTGTCTGACAGTTCATCAGCATCCATCCTCCACCCCATCTCCTCACTTCAGTTCTATCTATTTTTACCACAACTGGGGGGAGTACTCTGGGTTCTGGCCAAAATTTCAGAGCTCGGAGCCCTCCCCCCAGACCGCACGCCAAATACGCATAACTCTTACTGTATTTAATTAAATGTAAATGTAAACTCGTGAATTATGGTTTCAGTGCATTGCATGATGGTTGTCAGTATGTTGTATGATGGCTTTCAGTATGCTGTATTATGGTTTCAGTACGCTGAATGATGGTTTTCAGTACTTTTTTTGCATTATGGTTGTCAATATGTTGTATTATGGTTTTCAGTGCTTTTTTCATGATGGTTGTCAGTATGTTTTATTATGTTTTCTTAACCATCATTGCATCATGGTTTTCAGTACGTTGCATGATGGTTGTCAGTATGTTGCATGATGGTTGTCAGTATGTTGTCAGTATGTTGCATGATGGTTGTCAGTATGTTGCATGATGGTTGTCAGTATGTTGTCAGTATGTTGTATGATGGTTGTCAGTATGTTGTATGATGGTTGTCAGTATGTTGCATGATGGTTGTCAGTATGTTGTATGATGGTTGTCAGTATGTTGTGAGTATGTTGCATGATGGTTGTCAGTATGTTGCATGATGGTTGTCAGTATGTTGTATGATGGTTGTCATGTTGTATGATGGTTGTCAGTATGTTGTGAGTATGTTGCATGATGGTTGTCAGTATGTTGCATGATGGTTGTCAGTATGTTGCATAATGGTTGTCATGTTGTATGATGGTTGTCAGTATGTTGTGAGTATGTTGCATGATGGTTGTCAGTATGTTGCATGATGGTTGTCAGTATGTTGCATAATGGTTGTCAGGATGTTGCATTATGGTTGTCAGTACGTTGTATTATGGTTGTCAGTACATTGCATGATGGTTTTCAGTATGTTGTAATATGATTCTCAGTGCTTTTTTGCAAGATGTTGTCAGTATGTTGCATGATTGTTGTCAGTATGTTGCATAATGGTTGTCTGCATGATGGTTGTGAGTATGTTGCATGATGGTTGTCAGTATGTTGCATAATGGTTGTCAGTATGTTGCATAATGGTTGTCAGGATGTTGCATTATGGTTGTCAGTATGTTGCATAATGGTTGTCAGTATGTTGTATTATGGTAGTCAGTACATTGCATGATGGTTTTCAGTATGTTGTAATATGATTCTCAGTGCTTTTTTGCATGATGTTGTCAGTATGTTTTATTATGGTTATCAGTACATTGTATTATGGTTTCAGTATGTTTTAATGATGTTTTATTAACAAAGTTCGGGAGGAACAGGTGCAGATAATTAACCTATTTAGCTCAGGTGGAGAGCATTCAGTTAATCAATGCAAACCAATGACAAGAGGTATAAATACAGCAGACTTACCTCCGTTTGTCTGACAGTTCATCAGCATCCATCCTCCACCCCATCTCCTCACTTCAGTTCTATCTATTTTTACCACAACTGGGGGGAGTACTCTGGGTTCTGGCCAAAATTTCAGAGCTCGGAGCCCTCCCCCCAGACCGCACGCCAAATACGCATAACTCTTACTGTATTTAATTAAATGTAAATGTAAACTCGTGAATTATGGTTTCAGTGCATTGCATGATGGTTGTCAGTATGTTGTATGATGGCTTTCAGTATGCTGTATTATGGTTTCAGTACGCTGAATGATGGTTTTCAGTACTTTTTTTGCATTATGGTTGTCAATATGTTGTATTATGGTTTTCAGTGCTTTTTTCATGATGGTTGTCAGTATGTTTTATTATGTTTTCTTAACCATCATTGCATCATGGTTTTCAGTACGTTGCATGATGGTTGTCAGTATGCTGTATTGTTTCTGTGAGTGTGCTGAGTGATGTCTGACCTCTAGACTGGCCTGTAGGGGGCACACCAGTAAGATGGGCTGATTGGAAAGACGAAATCCATTAACACCAGGCTGGAGCTCCATTTCTGCAGGAATATTTATTCACACACTTCAGAAATGTATAAAAATACTCACACTGCATGTATGCTGGGACTGACTTTTGCCAAAAAAAAAGTATATAGTGTATATATCAACACCTACAGCTGCTTCAGTGTGTAACAGTGTGTAATGCAACTACATCTGTGTCCACAGGATGTCAGAAGAGAGCAGGCTGTGAGCTCCCACGATCTCTCTAAACTTACAGCGAACATGATCATCTTGTGTTAGTAATGGATATTCCAGCATGATTCAGAAGTGATTCTCATACCGTTGTTCATGAGGAATCTGGTCTTCAGGTCGTGTCCCCACCAGCCCATCAGTCTGACACATACACACACACACACACACTGCATTAGCATCACTTTATTTAATCTGTAAGCGTGTTATCGAGCAGCAGTGTTATACTCACGCGGGTCTGATGCTGTGAGCGTGTTTCTCATGTATATATGCACCTGCCAGACCACCGGCCCCTGAATTCACATACTGAATAAAACACGCCACTAACTCTGATGCATCATGGGAGGCTTCATATATTCAACACAAATACAATAAATATTCGAAAGCATTTACATTTCACATGGAAATGTCCATAAACACAACACTGACCTTATAGGAGCACCAGCACGCAAAATCCACGTTCCAGTCGTGAAGTTGCAGTTCTGCATTTCCTACGGCGTGTGCACAATCAAACCCTACTACACACCCCTGAACACACACACACATTCGGAACGTGGATATATATGTGCATGTGAGCCAATATGTGACACTTACAGTAAAATAAAGTGAATGTGGCATTTCAGTGTAATATAATATGCATCACATGACTGATTCACCTTGGCGTGTCCTGCTTTAGTGATAGTCTCCATGTCGAACAGCTGACCGGTGTAATACTGAACGCCACTGAGCATGACCAGAGCGATGGTGTCGCCCTCCCGCTCGATGACGGACACGATGTCCTCTGTCCTTATAGTGTCTTCACCCTGAAACAGCCGATCGACACGGTCACAGAGCTCTTCCGTCAGCATGACATCATACAGACCGGCCGTGATGTCATTACCTGTCTGGGTTTGATGATCAGCATGCTGTCCGCCACATCCATTCCTCTCAGCTGGATCTGAGATTCAATGGCGTACTGCAAGATTCACACACAGACATGCTGCTTTTACAGTGTTATTGATGATTTTTCACACTCGTTGCTTCGATCTCTTAGTCTGAACGTTTGTTTCTTGTTTGTCGTTTGTGAGGTTAAAGAAACACATACGTGATCTGACGGAAAGGCCTTCTCCTCCAGAAGAATTTTATGGCGTTTTGGAGTCGGTTTGTAGAAGGAAAGCTGAGAGGATCATAAAAAGAGGACAGTATTGTTGAAAAATCAATACACAGACAAAATATGTGCAAATGTTATTGTTTTTTTACCATGAGAAGATGCAGATTGACAGTCAGTCCGTTCATCAGAGCCACTTCCTCAGGTTTAGCACCTGTTTAAAGATAGTTTGGCTAAATCAGAAGCTCCAGTGATTGAATGAGGGGGTAAAGTCCTCTCTTTACCCTGTTTACACTGACAGAACTTCCCACATTATATCTAGAGACAGACACTCACTCCCACAGAAACACAGATATGAAAAGCAAATATTCCCCATTTATCAGGCACATTCTAATATTGGATGATATTGAGTAAACTGAAATAACTAAGAAACTCTCAGTTAAGAAGCTCTAAATTACCCACAATCTTGGCCATCAAACCCTCGATGGTCTCTTCGGCCCAGGCCCAAGGTCGCGACCCCTCCGTGTGGCCATGGACGCCTCTGGAAACAACACGTGGTTACTGTAGGATTTATGGGATTTTCTTCAAACAGTGGAAGAACATTTCTGTGATTTGGTTTTATACATTTTCTACAGTTTTACATTAAAAACAATTAATAATAATGGAAAAAGAAAAAATTGCTTCAGTAAGAACCAGTTACCTGAAAGTGAAAAAATGTTATTTTTGAAAAATGAATTACCTTATAAACCATTCTGAAAATGTTCAATAAAACAACGAATATGCTTTTCTGTAAAATAAATAAAATAAAAGTAAATAATAAAAAATTAAAATAAAATAATAATATTTAATTAATAAATATGTAATAAATATTGTGATTTATTGTAACAAGAAATGCTTTAAAAAATAAAATGTATAAAAAAAATATAGTCACTGAATTGACATCCTAAAGCTTGAAATATAAATATAAAATATAAAACAAAATAATAAATAAATAAATATTAAAAAGTTAATTTAAAGTAAAAAAAAAAAACATAAAATGTCACTAAAATGACATCCTCGTAAGCCTGAAATATAATTAATATAAAATAAAAAAAGTAATTTAAACTAAAATTACCTCTTGATGTAGAGTAAAAATGTACAAGACAATAAATATAGAATTTTTTTTTTTTTTTAAATACAGTCACCAAAACAGCATTCTCAAGCCTGTAATATATTTCACTGTATTTTTTTATGTAATGTTATATGAAAGTGATTCAGCATTTATCAGCTGATAACTCACGTTTTGGCCCATTTCTCCAGCTCCTCATCAATGTATTTTTTGGTGTTTTTCGGCTGGAGACCAAGTGAATTCCCAGCAAAATATACACAATCCTCAGAACCGTCCACAAGCGTCAGATCCGCTAAAAACAGACAAGAGATCAGATGATATATGAATCTGAGCAAATACTCCATCATGACATGATGACTGATAACTCTGCTCATAAAACAAGTGTGATATGTGAGTCTGATCCTCTCACCCGGAGGCAGGTCTGATACTCTGGGCACGAGGAACTCCTGTCGCAGGTGTCGGAGCGGGTCGTGCCGGTCCAGATGTTCTGCCAGCCTGAGAGACGTGGGGCTGCAGTCCAGCTCCTGCGAGACCCTCGTGATCATCTGCTGCGGGCTCTCCATGATCAGATCCGGATTCAGATCAATCAGTCTGGATCAACCTGGAATATCCTGCTATACACGACCCACAGCCGCAGAGACTCAGATTGACCTTCACTCTGCACTTTGACCCTTGAGTAAACACTCCTGGCCTGAGCTAATGATTACTAAAGACCCGCATCATTTCCTGCGGCGCTCTGATGACTCTCATAAGACAAACACTTCCTGACGCTTTAGTTCATGATTCTTCCTCTGCACATGGACTCACTTCTGCTTTCAGAATAACTAACCAGACCTGACGACACAGACTCGCTCCACTGCTTTCTGTGCGTTCGCAGTTCATCTAGATTTAACTATCAGAGTAGATGAATGAATGAATGTCGTTTGATCAGAGCCTTAAAGTTGGGATGAAATGAAATTTACTTGTTTTCTAAATGCATATTATTGTGAACAGTTCACGCTCGAAGCGCTTGACCACAACACACTGCTCCAGCCGACCAATCGGAGCACATCGTGCTTTTCAGAAGGAGGGGCTTCATAGAGACAGGAACTAAACAGAGCGTTACTGACAGACTGGGAAGAGAGGAGCTGCAACAATGGAGAATATGAGGAAAATAATCAACATTCAATCTAGTAGAGCCCACATCAAGACTGTGTAAAAGAGCATAATTAACAAGCCTCCACAAATCAAGTGGTCGTGTCTTAAAGACACAGTGCATATAAATGATGCACGTGAGCATGATTCTCCTCACACGTACCTGTCCGTGAGCGTTCAGAGGAACACAGAGCGTCTGCAGATGAAGTCCATGAGGATTCTTTCACACTGTTATTGATCACAGATGATATTCATTCCCTCATATCCAGACCGCAGGCGTGTCCAGCGTGTCGATCGGAGGGTGAGAGATTTCATTACGTCCAGATGAATGACCAGGACTGTGACTGACCGTGAGAAACACACTCATGTAGAAACGCTGACTGAACAAAACCAGCTCACAACAATCCAAACTTGAGAGAAAATCTGAAACAACGACTCAACAATCAAGATTTTAGTTTAAAATGTTTGAATTTTTTCTTCACTGGTTTTGTGCAATTAAACAAATGTATAAACATAATGATCACAGTTTCTGGATGACAGTCTCCATCATCTGAACATGTCACTTCCCACAGAAATATTCCTAACACATGTTCTATATATACAGATAAGAGGACTGTTAAATGTGATGTTATCACGCTGCTCTGGGTCAGTGTACCAGAGACTGAATCAAAAGTCTATTCATGAGGGAATCTCTGAGATAACAGTCGTATTGATCGAGCCACTTGAGTGTGATTGGTTCGGTCTCACCGCTCTGCTCTCTTCCTATTGGACGGCGTTCCAGAGATCCGCCTCCTGTGTTTATAATGAGGGGCGGCAGGTGAATGAGACACACAGCTGCAGCTCCACCAGCACAACAAGATGGTAAGTATTCTCTGTATTATATTATATTATGTTATGTGTGTCATATGCTCTCTGACTGTCTGAACTGATGATATCACTGTTTCCTCTGCTGAATCTCATCGTGATTGCAAAAATGAAACGATTCTTTAAGAAATTCACATGAAATAATCCAGAATGGGCCACAATTAATTTGGCAAGACTTAATACGACATGCTAATTATTACCTTAAAGGCAAACGAAAATAGCTGCAGTTCCTACAAATGACTATATGCAGTTCTGAGCGGTCAGAGAGTTTCAGATGGACAGACGGACGGTCAGGTTTGGAGCATTCAAACGTACACTTTTGAAGAGGAACATTACACAGATTATTGATTATGACAGTGACAGGAAATTTTTACATTTATACGCTTTTGAAAACTAAAATCCCCAATGTTTGGGCCAAAGTGCATCTGAAAAGAGAAAACAAAACTAGACTGTCTGAATATATGTGATGCAACAAACTGAATCTGCCACAACACATACATTTATTCTGCAATATAATACATGTATATATCAGAAAGCCAGCAACAGAATAATAACAATGACCAAAATGTGGTGCAAATCCAAACCAAAGTCTCCACCATTTCTCTTCCTCATGATCAGTGTTAATTGTGTAATTGTGGGTCTGTATGTCGTCTCACAGCACTTTTGTAACCCTGAGCTGCGTTGAATCAAATGTTTGCTCTGTATCTTCCTGTACACGTCTTTATGACTTTATTGTCTGAGGTTTATTATTAACGTTGGGTTTGGTCCCTCAGATAACACATTCTGTTCCTCTTATCGACGGCGAATCGCAGTTTAAACAGTAATTTGACAGATTCAACATGACTCTAGAAAAAGGCGCGAACCCTCGCAACGTTGTGTCGGTTACATGATGTTTGAATTTAAAACGCAGACTAATGACTTCATCATTCAAGGTGTTTTTACTCCATATCTAACAGGTGTTCACCTTAAAAGACATGAGCTTCAAGGCCGGGATGGAGATGAAGATCTCTGGGAAGATCAAAGCCGGCTGTGAATCGTACGTAACGTTAATAAAACGTTCCTTCAAAGTTATCTGGTCTTTAATAATGTTCTCAAAACATTAGCACAAACGTTCATGGAACGTTTTTCTTCTGAAACATTTTAGTTGGAACATTAGCATGAACATTGAGAAATAATGTTTTCTCTGTCCTCAGGTTCTCCATCAACATCGGTCACGACACAGACGCAATCGCCCTTCACTTCAACCCTCGCTTTAACGAGCATGGAGACTCCAACGTCATCGTGTGTAACTCCAAACAGGGCGGATGGGGCTCCGAACACCGCGAACAGTGTTTCCCCTTTCAGCAGGGCGAAGAGTTCAAGGTGAGTGACCTCTGACCTCTGACCCAACTCACTGTAAAAATAATATGATCAATAAGTTATGACAACATACGCTTTCTCTTCAAAACAATTTACAGTGACGAGACCAGCAGAACAGTGATGCTTATAAAATGTTTACATTATACATGTTTGAGTAGTACAAAATAAAAAATTTTATTCAGGTTTACAGCATTTAACAATCACTTAACTTCAGTGATTCCTGGCATTTAAAAAGTCTGTCGGTCTACAAAGTCTGTTATTTCACGTCAGCCGTGTTCAAGCACAATGCACTGATTCCAGCGTAAACACACCAATACTTTCGTCAATGTAAAGATTCGATTGATGTAGATCAAACCTGACCCTTTATCTGCGTGTTCTTTGACCAGTTCTGCAGTGAGTATCTATGATAGTTTCCTTGATTTAGTCAGTTGACAGATTACCGAAACTCATGACACAATGAGTCACAAAGCGTTACCCTTTGCCCTTTTTAACTACGTATGCAATAAACCGCCCACCGGTCAGAGGTTCGAGGGTGAATGATGCAGTCATCACATGCTTTATAATAATAGCTTTCCAAAATTCACATTTAAAAAAACTAGATGTTCAGTCTCAGTCCCACTGTGTCTCTCCTCCAACAGCTGTCCATCACCTTCAACAACGAGACCTTCTACATCAAGCTCCCAGAAGGCACCATGATGAGCTTCTCGAACCGTTTTGGCGATGATGTTTTCAAACACATGCACGTGAACGGAGACGTCAAGATCATCAGCATTAAGGTCAAATGAGCAGGACGCTCTCGTTCATCTGTGGCTCCGGTCTTCAGTGTGTTCTTCAGCTTCTGTGTTCACTGAATGTACCAAAGAAAGTGTCAAATAAATCCACTGACAGAATGTGAAAGGACTCGAGTGTTCTTTGGAGCAGTTTGAGATGAATGACTCATGGTCATAAATCTAGTCATTTACACTTGTGAAAAGAATCTGAAATGTTGATTTGCTAGATGAGAAAGTTGAAAACTATCACTCTGAGTTCATACCGGTCAGAAAGCTCCTTGATTCAGAGAATCATTCAAAGCATTAGTTCACTTCAGAATTAAAATGTCCTGATAATTTACTCTCCTCCATGTCATTGAAGATGTTCATGTCTTTCTTTCTTCAGTGGAAAAGAAATGAAGGTTTTTGAGGAAAACATTGCAGGATTTTCCTCCATATAGTGGACTTCACTGGGGTTCAACGGGTCCAAATGTCAGTTTCAGCTTCAAAGAGCTCTACACGATCCCAGACGAGGAATAAGAGTCTTATCTAGAGAAACCATCAGACATTTTCTAAAGAAATCAAAATAATATACTTTTTAACCACAAATGCTCGTCTTGCACTGCTCTGAGATGCTCCACGCATTACGTAATCACGTTGGAAAGGTCACGCGTGACGTAGGCGGAAGTACCGCGGTAGGGCGAAAATCTCCATTTAAATTTCTCCTCCAACTTCAAAATCGTCCGACATCGCTGTTTTACCTTCTTTTGTAAAGGCCGTTTGACTTAGTCTTTGACGTTCACTTTGTAAACACTGGATCGGTACTTCCGCCTACGTTACACATGACCTTTCCAACATGATTACGTAATGCGTGGAGCATCTCAGAGCAGTGCAAGACGAGCATTTGTGGTTAAAAAGTATATTATTTTGATTTCTTTAGAAAATGTCTGATGGTTTCTCTAGATAAGACTCTTATTCCTCGTCTGGGATCGTGTAGAGCTCTTTGAAGCTGAAACTGACATTTGGACCCGTTGAACCCCAGTGAAGTCCACTATATGGAGAACAATCCTGGAACGTTTTCCTCAAAAACCTTCATTTCTTTTCCACTGAAGAAAGAAAGACATGAACATCTTGGATGACATGGAGGTGAGTAGATTATCAGGAAATGTAATTCTGAAGTGAACTAATCCTTTAACTTAATGTACTGTACTGTTTCATTGTGTTAAATGATTGAGTTCACTTCAGAGAAACGGGATTCTCATGATAATTTACAGAGCGACTCGAAAAGACCAGAAGCAGCAGCTGAGGAATGTGACGGACAGAAATCAGATTCCACACACACACACACACACACACACACACACACACGCGCGCACACACACACACACACACACCTCCATATATAGTTCTCTTGTCAGTTGTCTGAATGATCATGAGTACATTTATTTAGCTTAAACATTTTACTAATTTAACGTGTGAAGAGACAAAATTGCATGAATTATTTTAAATTAAAATTTAAAAAGCCCACAGGTACAAACAAATAAAAACAAGCACCATAAAGACTAATATTCAAAACTTGGAGCTACAATACAGATTCAAACTGTTGAGCAGCGTTTCTCTGATCTGATGGGTCACAGACAGCAGTTAAAAACAATGATAGATGCAAATCATAAACTTACAACCATTAACCTTTAGACTAACCATATTATCATGAATAGTGAGGACAGCAAACATAAGGACTTATCAAAGGGAAGAGAAACACTTCCCAGATCCCATAACTTCTGCCGTTGATGTGTCTAATCAAACACTACAGTGCTATTCAGTGACGTGGCAGATATTAAAGGGATAGTTCACACAAAAATGAACATTATGTCATTAATTACTCACCCTCATTCCGTTCCACGCCCGTAAGACCTTCGTTAATCTTTAGAATGCAAATTAAGATATTTTTGTGAATCTTTCGTGTCGAATTAGTGATTCGGATCGCGTGTCAAACCACCAAACTGCTGAAATCACGTGACTCTGGCGCTCCGAACCGCTGATTCGATACAAAAGATTCATAACGCCCCGAAGCTTCATGAAGCAGTGTTTTGAAATCACTATATAAGTCATTTTATTTTTAAAATATTCTCGTCGCTTTATAATATTAATATTGAACCACTGTACTCACATGAACTGATTTAAATATGTTTTTAGTACATTAATGAATCTTAAGAGAGGAAATGTCATTGCTGGCGATGCAGGCCTCGCTGAGCCATCGGATTTCGACAGAAATATCTTAATTTGCGTTCCGAAGATTAACAAAGCTCTTACGGGTGTGGATGGCATGAGGGTGAGTAATTAATGACATTAATTCTTGGGTAAACTAACCCTTTAAGACCAAAAATATTAATATTAAGTCACTATAATCCATTGGTAAGTTCATCTTCTTGAGTGACATTTTCAGAACATCGAGCCTGACATGTCAGCTTCTGACTCAACCAATCACGCGAGTCAATCGTTCTGACTGACCAATGACAAACAAAGGAAGTGTTTAAGAAACCTGTTGGAAACCGTCAGTAGGTGTGTTCGACTTGAAGCGGCTCTCCGTAGATCGATTGGTGTACGACATCAAAATACCACGAGAGCCATTCGAAAGCATAGCCGTACTTTGATGTCATTCGCCGACTCAATTCGCTTCAAATCGAACACACCTATTATTTTGATTTAATAGGGTAATGGGTGGAGCTTGACATTGAACTCTGGACGTAATGGGTGGAGCTTGACGTGGAGCTCTGGACATAATGGGTGGAGCTTGAAGAATCCCTAACAATAATTAGGATAAGCTCCACCCATTAGAGGTGGAGCTGGACATGCAGTGAGCACAACTTAATCATTTTTGCAATTATGTTGCCCAAGAGGAGCAGAGATGACACATGTTTGTTACTTTTGAGCAATAAACACTTTGTCATGTAATCAAGTGTAAAAATAGAACTGAAGCAAAAACGGCTGATTTCTAAAGTCAAGTTACACTCTCAAAACATAAGTCATCCTATCTGATCCTGGAGGGCGTTGACCCCTGCGGCTGACCCCAGATCCCCTCGACTCGACCCCGAGGACTGACCTCTCTGGGCCAGGTAGTCACGGTAGTTGCGTGTCAGTAGTGTGTAAAGCAGCGGGTTGACGCAGCTGTTTCCGTACGTCAGGCAGGTGACGAAGAAGTTGACGTAGGTGTGAGCGGCGGGCGACAGCGAGCGGAGCGACTCGGACGAGAAGAGCTTCGCCATCTGCCAGCCCCAGAACGGCAGGAAGCACGCCCAGTACGCCACAACGATGCAGAAGATCATTCCCACCACTTTGAGTTTCAGTCTGCGCCTGCGGACGGACGGCGAGGAACCACGGATCAGGTTGGCCTGAGCGGCCCAGTAACGGCGGGCGAGACCCGCATAGAGTCCGACCATCAGCAGGCCGGGCAGGAGCATGCTGGTGAAGAAGAGCGCCGTGAGATACGCTTTAAAGGCCTCCGGTGTCCAGGTTGGGAAACAGATGCGTTTGACGAGGCCCGCCGTTGCCGGACGTCCCTCTCGGAGTCGGATCATCACCATCATGGGGAGCGTCAGCACGAACGCTGCCGCCCAGATTCCCAACGCCATCAGCCAGTGGCCGCGGGCGGTGGAGCGACGGGCCCGGAAAGGCGTGGCGACGGCGCGGTAGCGCTCCAAACTCATCGCTACCAACACGAACACGCTCGCGTGCATGGTGAGCAGATCCAGACTCAACAACAACCTGCAGCCCATTTCCCCGAAGAACCAATCGTGGGCGAAGTAGGTGCAGACTACGAATGGGATGGTGCCCAGATAGAGCAGATCGGCCGCCGCTAGATTGAGGATGAAGACGTACAAAGAGCCGGCACGCCGCAGTGTGGCCGATCGCATGATGGCAAGTGTGTACAGGTTACCCGTCATGCCTAAAACACACATGGTGATCAAGGTGGAGCCCAGGAGCGGAGTGATCCAAACCACTCCAGCGCTTCCCGCCACGGCACTGCCGTTACTCATTATTCAGAAGAAAAAAAATGACTTCAAGGGTTTCCTACAAAACTGAGCTTTTGTTCCACTTAACAATTAAAAATAAAGGTTCTTCATTGGCATCCATGGACGTTTTCCAATCCACAAAAGAATCTTTATAGTGAAAAAAAAAATTCCTAAAATGGTTCTTCTATGGCATTGCCTTGAAAACACCCTTTTTCGGAGAAGCTCCTAAAAAACTGACACACTTATAGGTTCTTCATTGGCATCTGAATACTTTAATATCCATTGATCCTTTCCATCGCACTAAAGGTTCTTTATAGCAGAAAACGGTTCATTCGATTATTAAAATGCTCTTCACATGAAGAAAAAAGTGGTTCTTTTAAGAAGGTTCCCAAAAACAGTTCTTCGCTGTGAAAACACCCTTATGCAGCCTTTATTTCTAAGAATGTGGCAGAAAAAAGCCTCTTCAAACATCAAAGTACTAAACGAATGTGGAGCGACTGACTGACAAGTCCTTCGGCAACAAGTCCTAAACATTCCCATGATCCAACTCCGTGCAGGACTGCCGTATAACAGAGCGCCGTCCGTGACCGTACACATGTGATGTTCTCCGCTGCGTCCATCCAGCTTTGCTTCTTTTGGAAGTGTTTGGTTGTGTTGAGACACTCTTGGATTCTGTTGTGTCTGCAGGATTCTCTGGTGTCCATCTCTCTCTCTCAAGTAGGTGTGATCTCAGCGGTCGAGCCACTCAAACGTCTCCGAACACCCTGGTGCCGTTTCACACCCCCCGATCATGAGCAGCACTCAATAATCTTCCATTCACACCAACATACAAACACATACAGAGTGCAGGAATATCCTCGAGCTCACGTGAACGATCAGACTTCACAAACACATGAAGATTATTAGATCAGCACTTTTATTAAAACTGCAATAAAAAACCCTGAGGGATCATAACATTATTCAGTCATCATTTACTCGTTCTAAAACCTCCAAAAAAGCTCTTAAAACTCATTTGTGTCCATGCGTAGTCAAATATCTGATTGAATGGTCATGTGACACACTTGAACCAATGAGATTTGAGAGGGGAAGATTTACAATGAATACCTAAATATCAGTCTAAAGCATCATATGACAGAAAACGTGGAATTGCAAAAGTGTTCATACCCCTTCATGCATTTTTTTTTTTTCACATTTTGTCATGCTGCAACCTTATGCTTTTTTATTTTTGCTTTTTAATAAAGTTGCAAAGTTGTAACAAATCTGTTTTTTGATTAGTTATTATGGGGTATTGAGTGTATTTTGATATCATAAGGTTGCAACATGGCAAAATATGGAAAAAAGAAGGGGGTGAACACTTTTGCACGGCACTTATGATGGATAATTTATGACACTTATCAGGCCTTTCACTCTTTATGTGTTCTGTAGAAGGTTTGGAACGACACGAGGGAGAGAAAATGATGACAGAACGATAATTTTTGTCTGAACCATTCCTTTAATATATAAAGAAAGGGATGTTCAGAACCAGAGAACCTTTTACATTACAAGTTGAAATTCACTTTAACAAATGTCCATGTGAATGGTCAGATGATAATAATAACTCAATCTCACCACTAGATGGAGCCTTTAGGCCATAAAAGACAAATTTGGTGCAAAACAAAATTTCAGTTTAGATGAACATGCAAATATAAAGTTATAGTAGACAAAATAGTCTGAACGTAGGGAAGGTTTTATGATCTAATGATACAGAATCATAGTACAGTATACAAACAACAAACGTAAAAACACATATCAGAAGCCCGTGCTGTGAGATCCGCTGCAGAGGTCAGAGGTCAGACGCCGCGAGCGTTCGCTGGTCCATCAGTGTTTGTGTTTGAAGTACGCCTCCACTGAAAAACACACATCACTCATGTTTTCATGCTGTCACGCGTGTGTATGTGTGTGCGGGCGCTGATGTTACCTGTGTACTCCTGCGGGCTCATGGGAGTGTTGAGGACTACATTGAAGTGGCTCATCCAATCCTTTTGCTCCGTATCCGTTTCACAGGTGAACAGGAAGCTGCGCTCCGGGGTTTCTATGGTGATGCCGTACTGCCACGTCCCGTTATAGTGGGTTCCCGCGGGCAGTCCGATCGTAGCGCGGTACCCGTGATCCCTGTGTCCCAGAAACACCTCGCCTTTAGCAAACGCGTCCTGAAAGACACACAGAAGAAACTGCGTTCAGATTCGACCGGTTTCAGAGCTCTTTCCTAAGCTGAAGCTGTATTCCACTATTTGAAAAGCATCATCATCCAGATTTAAGGTATAAATGCATGTGTTTTAGATGCTGTAATCAGTCAGGGCTTCTTTTTGACTTTTTCGCAAATGTCTTACCAGAGGATCTTTGAAGTACATGAGCCGTCGGTGGTCCAGCGTGAACCAGCGCTTCTTAAAGCCTTCTGTTTGCTACAGACACACAACCAGCTCAATGTCAAACCAAAAATCAACTGTTTACCTTCTTAATACATCCTGCTTCTTTTATCATTGATGCTACTTATAGTTTATTTGGTGTAATAAGCAGTCATATAGTATATGTGGAGCAGACACACATGAACTCACAGCCTGAATCTAATCAAATCCTGATGAATAAAATCAAAGCTCATCCTACATTCATTCCCGCTGTTGTGTTTCATTCAGAGGTGTGTGTGTGTGTGTGTGTTTGAGAGTGCGTCTCACCCGCGGGCCAGTTTTCTCCATGTATCCCTCTTTCAGAAAGTTGCGTGTCAGTTTGGGCTTCAGCTGAGAGGAATAGAGAAGCTGTCACTGCACACGACTGGATTCACTGAGATTATCATTAAAAAGGTGTTTCAGGACTGACCTCAGCATCCGTCGCTCCAGGGAAAGCCACCTTCAGATAGTGCAGCTGAGCGGCTCGGATGGAGTTAAACCAGTCCACGATCTCCTGATGGAGACAGAGACACACACAGAGTTTGAGTCTCAGATAGGAGTGTGTGTGTGTGTGTGTGTGTGTGTCTGTTGTCTCTCACCTTGCTGCTGTCGTGATAGACGAAGATGTTTCGTGTGATGTTGTCTTTCACGTAGGTGATCTGCAGACCGTTGGGGTTTCCGATCTTGTCCGGCTGGAAGCAGGCGTTGAGCGTGTCCACCTTCATAACGGCCTTGGGTTCTTTAGCCTACAGGCGGTTATTAACGTTAGTTATTATCTACAACCATAACCATAAAAAGCATTTTCATTACTTGAAATAAATTAAACATTAACGCTATTAACATATATATATATGTGTGTGTGTGTGTGTGTGTTATATACTCTAATATAAATGATAAAAACACAATAAAAGAAAAAACTTTAACTAGAATTAAAATGAAAACTAAACCTAAAAAAATACACAGAAATATATTTTTTAAACAAACTCAAATAAAAATGACAAAATTAGAAAGCTAACTAAAATTAAAAATATACAGACATATTTAGAAATAAATAATAAATGACAAAAACAAACGATAAAAATGATGACAACTAAAATGAAAAAAGAAATGATAACAACTAAAACTTGATAAAAACTATATAGACATATTTAAAACAAACTCAAATAAAAATGACAAAAACACAACAAAATTAGAAAACTAACTTGAATTAAAACGATCATAAAAACTAAAAATATAGACATATTTTTAAAAAAAATTATAAAAAAGACAAAGACAAAAACAAACACAATAAAAATAACTAAAACTAACTAAAATGAAAACAGAAAATATAAAAACTAAAACTTAATAAAAAAAACTAATAAAAATGACAAAAAATGAGTAAAACTAACGTGTATGAAAACAGAAAATATAAAAACTAAAAATGTATAGACATTTAAAAAAAAAAGACAAAAAAAAAACAAAATTACTAAAACTTTAAGTTAAGTAACATTAAAACTAAAAAAATCTAATTCAAAATATTGCCAAAAACTGAATGAAACTGAAGTGTGACACTCACGTCTAGTTTAGTGTAGTACTTTAGTGTGCCGTCCCTCAAGGACAGGACGAATCGCCTGTTGAGAAACTGTCCGTTGTCCCGCCCCCTCTTCATCAGCATGCCATCTTTGGCCTCTGTGATTGGTCAACGAGCATGTCAGTCATCAAGCAGAAACAGAGTATTCTGAGAGTCAGACGCACACGTACCGTCCTCATAGATCAGCTTCTTTCCGTCCTCGATGAACTCCTGCCTCTCGTACTTCGCCCGGATCCACTGCTCCTTCAGAACCCTAAAACACACACTTCCATCAGCTCTACCCTGGACCACAGTCATCAAACCTGCACTAGTCCAAGCGCTCGTCTACTGCTAGATTAGGTCTGATCGTCCTGTAATAGATGTCTCTCATAGATGTCTAGTCTCATGCTCTCCTGATTCCCTGAGGCTTTGTTAAAGCCAGCCGATCAGCTAAATGAACTCTCATTACAGCTAAAGGAACTCAATTAAGTGCCCTAAAGTTGAACTAACCCTAAATATAACACCTGGCAGAGCACTTAAGAGGTTTCCTCAGGCTGAAGAACATGATACGATGGTATTTGAGAGGACATTTCCACATCCAGTCACTCCACACAGACTGACAAGTGACGCTCTGGTTTCTGGGATCAGATTGTGATGGTGATGTGCTGGTGAAGATGCGGCATGTTGCCATGGGAACTCACTGGCAGTCCTTGTGCGTGGGCTTGTAGTAGTAAACAGGAACAGCAGCCTCATAAACGGCCTTCATGGTGTCATTCCCATGCTCAGACAGGAACTAAAAATAATGAAGCATGCAGTTATGCAACATCAATCAGATATTTGCAGGCACCTTTTTTATTGTTTAAAGAAATGCAGTTTCATGCAGTTGCAATGCAGTTACATCTCTTTTCTATACAGTAACAGGTCATAATGACCGTGACTGGAAAGGAAAAAGCACCATACGGTTGATATGACTCATGTCTTCTGGAGTCATATGACTCTTGGTTTGAGGAACAGACTGAAATTAAAGACATTCACTCATCTTCATGGTCAATAAAAGAACTGCATGACTTTACAAACTTTTTTGTTGTTGCACGGAAAATAACAATATGAACAACATTACATGGACACTTTCTGTTTCAGTCGGAACGGAATCACTCCGATTAATGAATCCGAACATAGTGTTTACATGAACGCTAAATAAAGAAGTGAAGAAAGCAGATATGTACATTTGCAGGTCATCAGCATGGATAATATGACCAACGGGTAACAAATAAATACTGAAAAGAAGAGGTCCGAGGACCGAGCCTTGAGGCACACCTTGAGAAAATGTGAAGTTATGGACAGAAATGAAGCAGAACTTTCCAGTTTCAGTTTTCAATCCGATCAAGTGTTTACATGTCCTATTGCACGGATTAGAAAAGGCTTAAAGCACCCCTTACAATCTGAATTAAATTTCGGATTTGGCCAATTTATTCCGACTTTTTTATTCCAACTGCTCTACTAGTCCAATTACAAACGGATTATTAGGGTTCATGTAAATGCAGCCACTGTTATAGTTAACCAAAACTAAACTAAACATATTTAAACTCATTTTCATTCATTGGATTAAAGCTGAAATAAAATGTAAATGCTATAATTTTTATTTAATTTTTAGAAACTAAGTGAAATAAAATAAAATGACTAAACCTAAAAAAATGACTAATAAAAATGACATAAAAACTTAAATGTAAACGGAAAGTATAAAAAAGCGAATTCATAATTTTAATAAATATATGGAAGTATGCTAAAATAACACTGACACAGGTCAATAAAGGTTATTCTCCGAACAGAAAGCAGCAGGTTTACAGAAACATCATCAACACCTGAACTTCTGAATCCTCCCAGCGTGACAGTCGGAGGGATTTGACTTTTCCGATACTGGGAATATTGCGATGTACTCCGGAGCAGGCCAGGCAGATGAAGACTCCTAAAGAACAAGAGCCCCATTCTGGATCTGAGAGAGAGAGAGAGAGATGAATGAATAAAATAGATATGAAAGCACAGAAGGTGTCAAAATTAAAGTTTGACACACTAAACTAACACGGTTTCATTTGTAGGTTGGGCTGATGTTTTTTTCCCACCGATATCCAGAAGAACGGATTGTCGTGTTAATAATAGACTGCCGACTCAGCACAGACATGATACTTACAACAACAAAATAAGGAAGAGATACTGAACACTGATTTACACCATCAGGATTCCTGGAAAACAGACCCTTCAGTGAAATAACTCAGACAGTGTCCAAAAGCCTGAAGCTACAGAAACACACACAGATAGAGAGATATATTCCAGCATTACTGATAAAACCCTTATACTGGGTAAAACACCTAACTCTGACTTCATTATGTCATATTGACACATAGAAAAGATATGAGATAAAACAGCAAAACACTGTACAGTAGAATTCAAGGTGCACTAACGCCATATTGTAATTACTGTAGCTACGAGATTCTGGCTCGTAAAAAGCGTTCACGTCCTTGTAGAGCTCGTAATTACAGTTTGTAAGCTGGGAGTTTTCTGAAAGCTCCCCCAAGTGGCTGCTGTACCACCTGACCACTGTACCACCTGACCACTGTACCACCTGACCACTTTAGATTCATTTAGGTGTTGATCGTAGTGCCATAGAAACGCATTATTCCCAGCCTGAGGAAGTGAACAGCTCCGAATATAACGTCACGTGTTGTCATCTCAAGATTACGGTAATTGCGCGGTGGCATGAATCCAGCATTACATTTTTAATAATGTTAATTTAAAGACACAGTCCATCCAAGAACGAAAACTCCTTCCAAACATTCTTTCTTCTGCGACACAAAAAGAAGATATTCTGAAGAATGTTGACAACCAGTTTCAGTTTCCTTTGACATTCATTGTGTGGACAAAAAAAATACAAAACCAAAAGTATTCGGTTACCGACATTAAATAACTTCTTTTGTGTTCAGCAGAAGAAAGCAGACAAACAGGCTTGGAATGACATTAAAGGGACAGATCACCCAAACATAAAAATGATCACAATTTACTCTCCCTCAGGCCATAAAGTTTTAAACATGGATGTTTTTTCTTACAAAAACGCATCGCTTCACTTCAGAAGGCCTTTATTAACTCCCTTGAGCCGTATGGATGGACTGATGCGCTTTTTTGGGCTTCAAAAGTGTTCACTCCCATTATAAAGCTTGGAAGAGCCCGGATATTTTTTAATATAGCTCTGATTGTGTTCGTCTGAAAGAAGATATACATCTAGGATGGGTTGAGGGTGAGTTTTCAGTTTTGGGTGAACTATCCCTTTAAGCTGAATAAACAATGACAGAATTTTTTTTTTTTTTGGTGAACTATCCCTTTAAATCCTCTTGACATCATGATCACAGACTCTCGTCAGGTACATTTACTAATAAAACAGTTCGCCAGGTAACCTGAACATGCACCTCATGTGATTTAAATGAAGTAAAACTATAATTTATTAACATGTAAACTCTCACACACCTTTTTTTGAGAACAGATCTGATCGTAAACGGTTGTAGTTCATGGATGTGACATAAGGTTGGTCTCTGTTTAAAGGAGGCACTCGTTATCGAAGCATTTTAAAAATGTAAAAAGAAAGTTAAAAAGCTTTTAGTTAAAGGATTAGTTCACTTCAGAATTAAAGCAAATGCACTGAAATAATTTATACAAATTGTATATTTTACAAAATAACCCGGACTCTAAAAGTGCTATACAATCAAAGCTGTATGTCTAACCAAGTTGTGCTCAAAGTTTGAAGTTGATACCACAAAAATGTAGCTGCTAAAAGGATTTAAAGTACCGCATCATCCAATTTCAAAACAGTTTTCACAGGATGAATACTGAGTTTAAAGCTTTCGAATGATAATTTATGATGATTACTAAAATATGTGATAGAGAAGAAAGCGGTACCAGGACACTGAACACGTGTCCAGAAACATCTCTTTCTTTAACAAATTCACATTCATGTGTCACACTGGACAGAAACCCACTTCCTGTTTCTTCATCTCTCCTCAGCTCCACCCACATCCCCCCATCTCTCTCCCTCTCTCTTCCTAGAATCATGTAGAAATCACAGCCACACCTTCAGTCAACATCTAGCCTCCAGACAAACACAATCCTGATCTATATCATTTTAAACACTAAATTTAATCCTAAATCAGAAATAAAATGTTCCGCACACTGAAACCAAAAATCAAATCCTGCCTTACATGAGTACAAACACAATCCCCAAACCATCCTTCACTCCTGTCTTCCCTTTACAAACACTAGAGCCTTTAATTACACAGGTGTGTCTGGAAACACACACACACACACACACACACACACACACGCGCGCGCGCGCGCGCTTCTATTCTTATTTTAAAATAGAGATATCATGTTCATGAACTCTAAATATCCCGGATAGCATCGCATACTATAGTACAAGTGTGTACTATACTGTTTAAAACATCTCCATATCAGTTGCTCGTGCGCGGTGTGTTTCAGGTGAGTTGTCCGCGCGCGTCACGCCCCCCGTGTTTCTCGAGCGCGCGTTGATCCGTTCTCTCAGGTTTGGTCACGTCTAGTTCGCTCCAGTTCCGGTTAATCTGTGAATTTTAATGCGGGTAAACTTACTGTCCGCGCCGCAGTCCGCGCAGCTGCCGTTCCCCGGCTTCTGCAGGACGTGTTTGAGGGTTCGGGCCGCGCGCTCGTTGTCCGTCATCGGTCCGGTGGAGCGGCGGGTCGGTGTCTCTCCTCACGAGCGCGGAGCAGCAGCAGGAGCAGGAGGAGGCGCTGGGCTGGTGGAGGTGTTTCAAACATTCGGAAGTGAAGCAGCAGAGTTTGTTCAGACTTGTTGTTCCGCATCAGAAACACTAGTGTGTGTGTGTGTGTGTGTGTGTGTGTGTGTGTGTGTGAGTGTGTGTGTGTTCCAGAGCGCAATCACATCAACTACACACCATAAACACACAAACTCAGAGATTAAACATCTATCTTCACACACACGTTAGCGCAAAGTTCACATTATAACGCAAAACACATATACAAGTCAAGACAAGATGTCCGCCTCAATAGAAATGTCCAGACGTGATTCTATACACATAGAAAGCACATTAAACGTCTATTTTAAGGTTTCAAATAAGATTTGGGAGAATAAAATGTCAAAATGTGGGTGAAATAATGTTCATTCAGCGTAAAACTTGTATTTATGTTAAATAACTTATTCTGACATGTACATATTAAAATACATAAAAGCATAAGTGAGCATACTAAATTTTTTTGCCTTTAAAATGAGTAAAATGAAATGGGCAAAACCTAGGATAGTGGCAAAGTTTAAAAATGTAAAATTACAAGTAATTAGCGTTTGGGGTAACAGTAATTAGTCTGTAATATGGCATAAATAGATTTCTGTTGTAAATATCTCTGACATGATTGTTACACTGAATGACGTTCTGTAAATCATGCTAAACATGTATGATATTTAATTTTTGCTCAGAAAAAAAAAAAAAAAAAAATGAATCAGGACCCGTTCTGAAAAATAATTCAAAGCTGTATTACACTTATTGTTTTGATGCTCATCTTTGACCCATAAACAACACAAAAGCATAACCTACACATATTAACTTTATATGTGAACGAATTACGAACATTTCATTTACTAACATATCACAGCAGGAAAAACAGTCTATAGTGGGGCATGTTGTCACAGCATTTGGAGTAAATTGTCACACTGCGAGGGCTGTATTTAAAACATACTGCACTGTAAAAAATCAAAAGTTGAGAAAACTTAAAAGTTTAAGACAACCGGCTGCAGGAGATTTTTGAGTTTTCTCAACTTGTAAATTGAACTTGGCATACAAGTTGAGAAAACTCAAAAATCTCCTGCAGCCGGTTGTCTTAAACTTTTAAGTTTTCTCAACTTTTTTTACAGTGTGTATTACACTATTCAGTGACATTAAGCAGTAAATTAAACAAAGTATGACAACTAATACAACCTGACATTTCTATTGAAAACATATAGCATATATGTGAAATCGTCCTTCAAATAGTCGCAGTTTCATATGGAAAAACATATTAATTGTAAGTGTATGCATTTAGCAGACGCCTTTACAAAAGAGAGGAACAAACAATTAATCACAGAGCCAGAAATATTAATCAAATCTAGAATATTAAAGAAGCTGGAGCTGAAGAAGCATCTTACACGGTCATAGCAGTGTTTGTCCACACGGTGGCGGCAGATCGCTGTGAATCAGTCGCTCTTCACTGGAACAGACAAGAATCTGGACAGAAGAAATGATCATTTGTGGAGAAATACAGGATGGATACATGCAGATAATTCATGAATCCAGAAGCACGTTTATAAAAAGGTCTATTCCAGTGAACTCACTGTGGATCAGTGTTTGACTGCTGCTGGAAAACTGAGATGAATCCTTGTGTTTAACACACATCAGCTCTCAGACTTGCTTCAAACAGAGTTAAAGTCACCATGAAATTAAAACTTACAATTCTGGGGTTTTTATGGAATATTACAGTTTATTATCGGTGCACATCATCATTGTGTTAAATTCATGTTCCTGGTAATCTTGAATCAGAATATCTTCTCCTCCCTCTTGCAGCATCTCTTCTCTGATGACGAGGGCGGGGCAACCTGTCACTCACATGAGATCCACCAATAGCAAACCACAACCATCCAATCAAAATCAAGCCCCGCCCTACATTTGTTCTTGTTCCTGAAGCTGTTTCACTCGGATATACGACACAATAGAGAAGAAAAGACGAGCGCAACTTAAGTTTCATGCCGATTTAAGGACTGACCGCAGTGTAATACAGCAGATCAGATGTGCTGTGAC
>CM074440.1:34481182-34491182 GCA_037101425.1 Elopichthys bambusa | reverse complement strand
GAACAATGTAAGGCTGAACACTTTCGTCATTTTGGCTGCGTGAGATTCTCCAGCTTTGTTGTTGTTGAGTGACCGAAGCATGAGCTGTTAAAGCTCCGCCCTCTTCTGGAAAGGGGGCCGGGAGCAGCAGCTCATTTGCATTTAAAGGGACACACACAAAAACGGCGTGTTTTTGCTCACACCCAAATATGGGCAAATTTGACAAGCTATAATAAATGATCTGTGGGGTATTTTGAGCTGAAACTTCAACAACAGCATTTATTTGAAATAAAATATTTTGTAACATTATAAACATCTTTACTGTCAAAAAATAAAATAAAATTTCAGTTTATTTTTAAGTGTCACTCCTAGTCCTCTATAGGTCATCCTGTGGATCTGTTGCTTTAAATGCAGTGGCACACTTTACCCCAGTCTCCCGTTATTGTCATCTGTACTGGAACAGCCTTTTAGAGTCAAACTCTCCACTCCGATAACTCTGATCTATCAGCAGAGAGAGAGAGAGACGATTAGATGGAGACGGACACACTGCAGACTGAATCACACAGAGCCATTATCTCATCATGTCACAGTAAATCGAGGCAGACAGAGTGAATCAGACACTGACCAGACGGACGCTGACCGTGATCTTATTACTGGATGTGCTGATGGCCGTTGTGGGTGTTCCTACCACTGATGCTCTGATGTTATTGGTGGGCGGCATAATAACTGACCACTGCTCATTTGCATGAAGTAAAATCAGAGACACACACACAGCTCTGCTCTTGTTCAAACCTGTCCAGACAAACAGTAACCGACTGGCTTCCCGCTGTGGCCTCTGCAGGTCATTAGCATATGCTAATGAGACGGTCGTCAGCTCACAGTCCAGAAGCAGATGTGGACAGATGTCCAGAAACACACGCACATCTGCTCCTCTGATCTGCAGCATCAGTCCGGTCTGTTCTGATGACACAAAAATCATCAACACAAATAATAAAACTCACACTGTGATCATGTAGTTCGGACAGAAAAATAAATAGACTTAGAAAGAATAAAACACCCTGATGAACAGAAGTACAGTACACAAGGTGAAAACAAATACGATAATTACCTTAAATGACTAGTTCACACACAAATGAAGATTGTCATCATTTACTCACCCTCATGTTGCTCCAAACCAACAAGACTTTTTTGTTTTCATCATTGAAATACAAGTGAAGATATTTGTAATGAAATCTGAGAGATTTCTGTCCCTCCCTCCAAAACTCTGATGATTCAAAAATATCATAAAGAGATTATATAAATCTAGACCTCTTTTTCTAACCCTCTTTCCTTTTTTAAATTTAGACTATTTGGTCCTTTGATCTACAAAAAACATTAATTTAATTTGTCAGCTTATTTTATTTTCTGAATTATGTGTTCATGTGCGATCATGTTTAGAAACCAAATGCCGCCCCAGTGGGAAGGAAAAATGTGTGTGTGTGTGTGTGTGTGTGTGTGTGTAGTAGGAAGAGTATAAATGTATTTTTCAGAAGTAATTTGAAAAATGTAGCTCATAGATGTAAAAATAAATGTCAAAAAAAAAAAAAAAAAATCAGCATAATCGCTTACATTTTTTATTTAAAAAATCTGAAGAAAAAAAAGAAAGAAAAAAAAGATGTGTATTTTGACAGTTTTAACACATATCCAAAGTTTTATCATCATACTAAAAACTATGGATTAAAAAAAAAAAAAAAATGTATGTACCTCTTCTGGGTCAAAACGGACCCGAATGCATAAACAATTATGGCAATGCATACAATAACATTTTATTCTTTAATATTAGTTAACTTACATTAGTTAATGTGAACTAACAATGAGCAACATTTCGACTTTTTCTAATACATTTTTAAAATCAAAACTGTTAATATTATTTAAATGCAACTAACATAAACAAACAATGACTAAATATTTTGTTCTTTTATTATATAACATTAACAATATATTTCTCATTGCTTGTTCATGCATTAAACTACTGTTAACAAATAAAATCTTATTGTATTGAATAAATCCTTCTCCATGGCAATATTATTAAATCAATAAATTACTAATTAAACAGTTATACGTGATTTTTTTGTGAAATCCATGATAGATCATTTTGGTACTTACTTTGGGCATCGAGTGGCGACAGTGTAAAATCAGAGTGGTGAAGTAAAGCCAGGAGACGCTCTGATCTTCATGCATGTTGAAATCACAGATCTCACGGAGAACTTCAAAGAGCAGCTTCCTCTGACACCTCACTGAGATCTCATCCATCACCGGCTTAAACGAACCCTTCAACCTAAAATCAAACTCAGTCATGAGAAAACTCAAATATCAGAGAAGAAATATCAAGCACTGATTCCACACGAGACAACTAGAACCTGCGATGGACCAGTTACTGACACGAACCCAAACTCTGCTGATTCAACAACATCACAGATGCACTTCAGACACTTCATTATCATTGTGAATGCCAGATCAAACTCCTCTGAACTTCAGCTCCATCTAAATGGAAAACGTCTCAGGTTACGTATGTAACCATGGTTCCCTGGGAACAGGGAACGAGACTCTGCGTTTGACATGCTATGGGGAACACCTCCACGTGAACCGGTGTCTGAAAACAATATCAACTCACAACAATCCTATTGGCCTGGCGACAGCCTATGACGTCATCATAGCGCCACCCGGAAGTATATAAGGAGCACCTAGAGAACCAGTTAGTATCTTTTCGTCTGAAGGGACTGTTCAGCAGGCAGCCCGGATGCATGGCTAGGAAACGCAGAGTCTCTTCCCTGTTCTCAGGGAACCATGGTTACATACGTAATCTGAGACGTTCCCTTTCGAAAGGGAACTCAACTCTGCGTTTGACACGCTATGGGGAACAATATACCCATGCCGCCATGCTTGAGGGGAGTGCATGCCAAAAAATGGCTAGACAAACGTCAGAACTAGCAATTTCAAATGAAGTGCCAGAACCTCTCCCCCTACGGGTCACACACATAGGTTGTCAGTGACAGCATTCCCTATGGCCAACAGCCCAAGCTAAAAGCCTCAAAGAGGCCTTCTGCAGAAGGCCTACCAAGGCCGCTTAAAGGCTTCTGGAACCAAACTTCTCTAAAAGAAAAGAGGGTGCCTTTAAGGGAATGTGGCCAGGGTGCCCAAAGGAACCCTAGCCAGTCTCTAGTCAGGGGAACGTACTCGATCCCGATTGCCACCAGGGAGGCCGACCTGGTCTACTTTACAGAAACCTAGTCTTGGCCAACAACCTGTCTGATCACAGAGTCTCCAATCACATTTCTTCAGAGAAGATATCCAGTAAGAGTGACTGCAAAAGAGGCAGTAACCAAATCAGACCAGAGTGTAGAGACGGGCATCCGGAGAGCAGGACTCAGCTAAGTGCTTTTTACCCTTATCACCGAGGGGAGTAAAACTCTGCTCAATCCTAGGATCTAGTCAGCGCTTGATTATTTGCACTGAGAAGAGTGTGCACTCTAACCCAACAAGGGGAGTACATTACCAGCCTAGGGGCTGATCCTCAATAGGGAGGCCTCGGAGAGGCCTTCAACCACTGACCAGCTTAGGGAGCTAAGTACTATGCAGGACAACCCTCAAATGAGAGGAGTACAGAGGTCAACCTAACAGATAAACCGTACTGTAGGCACAAAATCATGGAGGTAGTTTACCTCAACACATTCCAACAAGCAGTGTACTCAGTCAAAACACCTTTTACTTTTAAAGCAAGAGAAGTACAACTTACGCTATCGTGCTCTAGAGGAGGTCCAAACAGGACCTGCGACTTCAGAAAGACACATGGCGTCAGCTAGTGGCAGTGTCTATGCTCTAAGGGAGCCAAATCTGAGAACCAAACTATCCAGTGAGGTTGACTAGTCTAGCTCAACCTGAGCACATCCTCCAACCGGCAATGTACTCAGTAAAAACACTTTTTACTCTTTAAGCAAGAGGAGTACAAACTCACGCCATCATGCTCTGAGGGTATGCCTGTAGCTTTCTAGTAATCCCGAAGAGCTTAATTAACTGGTTCAGGTGTGTTTGATTAGGGCTGGAGCTAAACTCTGCAGGACAGTGGCCCGCGAGGACTAGCGTTGAGAGAATTTGATATATATCTCATCAGATGGATAAAAAAAGTTAAGATTTTGTATGAAGTATGAAAAACGAATGTTTGTCTTTGCTCAGATTTCTTTCGGTGCTCCAGTGAGAATGATTTAATCACAGCAGGTGTTTTGGAGTAACGACACTAAAGGCTACATAAATTTAAATGCAATCATGCAAATTATTGTGCATTGAGAGTCCTTTACAAACAAATCAGCTGTGCAAATGAGAAACAAAATCAGCGAAATCATTTCACTGATCTGCCTTCGTTTCAGCATCTCAATAACTCTTTCCCCGCCAGCGTTTTTTTTTTTTTTTTAAAGTGCCTGTGTTTCTGATCATTTTCACAAAACTTTCACTGCACCCAGTATACTTTGTTGTATCAAAAGAGCCTCTTCTTTTAAACAGGGAAAAGAACAAAAAAACAAAACAAAAAAACAAGCTGTTTTATTCTAGCTTCATTAATTCTTTTTTATTAACACTTGAATGTGAGCAAGTTTCATTAAAAAAAAAAAAAGAAAAAGAAAAAGAAAAACCAACAAAAAGCTGAGAAAATTGTCTTTTTGTCAGACTACTATGTGCATAAGCAATGCTTTTGTTGCTTGTTTCTGCTGCTTTTTTTGCATGCGTTTTGATATGGAGATACGGAAGAAGATGTGTAATAGCGGCCCTACCATTTAACAGTGAAAACATGAAAAGCTGGTTAATTCTGTCAATGGCAGGGAAAGAGGGACAGAAACATACAGGTGCATCACAATAAATTAGAATATCATGAAAGTTTTTTTTTTTTTTTTAATTTAATTCAAAAAGTAAACCTTGAATATATTTTACATTTATTAGACATAAAGTAAAATATTTCCAGACTTTTTTGTTTTCATTTTGATTATTATAGCTTGCTGCTCATCAAAATAAAAAAATCAGTATCTCAAATTATTAGAATATTTAATTTCAAGTTCTATTAAATGACCATTCTCAGGGTATAAATACTGGGTTTAGGTCAGTTATCCCAACAGCAGTCATGGGGAAGTCTGCTGACTTGACAGTTGTCCAGAAGACGATCATCAAGACCCTCTACAATGAGGGTAAGCCACAGAGGTCACTGCTGAAAGAGCTGGCTGTTCGCAGAGTGCCAAAGCATATTCATGGAGAGTTGACTGGAAGGAAAAGGTGTACAAGTGAAAGGAATGACTGCAGGCTTGAGAAGATTGTCAGGCGAAGCTGATTTAAGAACTTAGGAGAGCTTCAAAAGGAGTGGACTGAAGCTGGAGTCAGTGCTTCAAGAGCCACCACACACAGACGTCTTCAGGAAATGGGCTACAACTGTCACATTCGACGTACCAAGCCACTTCTGAACCAAAGACAAAGTCAGAAGTGTCTTACCTGGGCTAAGGAGAAAAAGAACTGGACTGTTGCTCAGTGGTCCAAAGTCCTCTTTTCAGATGAAAGTAAATTTTGCATTTCATTTGGAGATCAAGGTCCCAGAGTCTGGAGGAAAAGAGGAGAGGCACAGAAACCATGTTGCTTGAAGTCCAGTGTGAAGTTTCCACAGTCAGTGATGTCATCTGCTGGTGTTGGTCCACTGTGTCTTCTGAAGTCCACAGTCAACGTAGCCATCTACCAGGACATTTTAGAGCACTTCATGCTTCCTTCTGCTGACAAGCTTTATGGAGATGCTGATTTCATTTTCCAGCAGGATTTAGCACCTGCCCACACTGCCAAAGGTACCAAAAGCTGGTTCAATGACCATGGTGCTTGACTGGCCATCAAACTCGCCTGACCTGAACCCCATAGAGAATCTCTGGGGTATTGTCAAGAGGAAGATGAGAGACACCAGACCCAACAATGCAGACGAACTGAAGGCCGCTATCAAAGCAACCTGGGCTTCCATTACACCTGAGCAGTGCCACAGGCTGATCGCCTCCATGCCACGCCGCATTGATGCAGTCATTCATGCAAAAGGAGGCCCAACCAAGTATTGAGTGCATAGAAATGAACATACTTTTCAGAAGCCTGACATTTCTGTTTAAGATACCCTTTTTTTAATCGATCTTATGAAGTATTCAAATTTATTGAGATGCACCTGTATGCGCGCAGCACCATCATACACACTGCCACGCAGGACTGAAGAGGGTGATAGAGTTTCCTTCAAATGTTTCTGACAGAAACACAGATTTCTCGGTTCAACTAGAGATGAAAAATCATATATATAAGATTTTTCTTCTGGAAGAGGAAACTGACTGTAGAAGAAGATGGCAACGCTGAAATTACAACTCAAGCTTGTATGGCATGCGTACGTTTGATGAGTGAAATGTTACATATAGCCAGAAGAGTTTGTGTTCTTGCGTACACAAGTATGTTTTGGGCCTCAGACTTCATCATCCTCCAAGAGGAACCAAATGTGATTTTAAGTTTTTAGTGAGACTTTTTATACAAAATGCAAAAGTGGAAGACAGAGACGTAATAACATGCAAATACTTTAAAAATAAAACACTTTTTGCCATCTTCACAGTAGTGAAATCACTTTTCCAAAGACAAACATCAGCTCTCATCCTAACCGTAGTGCGCGACCTTGACGTCTATATAAGGACCTTCATTCGACCTTCACCAGAAACTGAACTGAAACACAATTAACGGTCATATTAACGGTCTCAATACTTTAATAAACTCAAACAATACACAGCACACACACACACACACACACACACACTGGGCTTCATTCATGAAACTTTCGTGAATAAATTTGGAGTAATTGTGCATAAAATGGACCTTCCCAAAAACTCTTCTCCAGATTTACAAACAGATTTGATAGTTAAACATATGTTAATGAACTCCAATCATTTGTAAATAGGGTGCACATGCACAGTCATTCACAATTAGCATAATCCCGCCCATGAATTACACCTATGTGAATTACATGTATGTTGTGGAATCAGATGCACAATTTTTACCCCTGCTGGACGATAAAACTTGTCAGAACTCCCAAGGTTGTTGCACAACTTGCAGTTTCTTGAGAAGAAAAGCTGAAAATGTTGTCTAGACAGTCAGCTCACTGGGTTTAGGATCAGAGCTCAGGTTTCTGTTTCTACCATCATTATACTAGCAACACAGAACATCCAAAAACAAACCCTACATATCCCGTAGAGTCCAACATTCAGGGTGTGTGTGTCGTTATTTGGGCTTGAGATGTTTCCTCAGTCAAGTCAAGGTTCTTAACTACCATCACACATTTATAAACTCAGCAGCAGCACTAATGATCTGTGGGCGGCTGCTAAAACTCAATCCTCCTACATGAGAATAAAGCGAAAGACGTGGTTCTTCGCTGCGCTTGCGTCATGCCAGAATTACTGCACGAGATCACAACTGAACACATCCTCTGACTCAGAAATGATACGCTTCTAGAGCAACAATCAGTTTGATGATACTTATTTTGTGTCTGTAGCTCATTTCAGATGATCTTTAAAAAGAAAAGAAATATCAATAGGACCAAACTACATTTTACTGCAAAAACCACTGCCATTTTGAAAGGCAGTGAATCGACGCAAATGACACTGTAGGTCACATGACAATAGCAATGTTTCCATCCACCTGTTTTTAAAGCATATTGTGGGATATTGGATGGAAATGCCAAGAAGCGCATAAATGTAAAAATGCGCATTAAAAAAAAACGTATCAATTCAGCTCAGTTGAGGTGGATACATTTTATATCTGATAAGTTACCGAATAAATCCCTTAATGCGCAACAATAAACCCATGTGACTTTACCTCAGCAGAGGCTGTGATTGGATAACTGGACTAACCAGTGGACCAATGGCATCGTAGAATCTCAAATGTTGGTTTGGTGGTTCTGAAACGCCTGAGTCATCAGAATGATTTGGTTTAAATCCTCCAGAAGCGTCTCATACGATTGTGTTCCCAAACACCAGCATCCGAACGCAAGATCACATGACAGCGTTTATTGTGTTTCGTCTGACGCTCTGAGACCAACTCATTTATGATGGAGGGAAAAAGAGCCTGATTGAAGAAACTTACATTTTTATTACTGATATTTTGTGCCAATTTCCTAGGAAGTGACGATTTTGTTCTCTTAAACACATGGGATGGAAACGCTGCTTTCAAATCTTTCAAATGTTTTATGTGACATTCCAATTTTGCAACATTGGACGGAAACATAGCTAATGACATCATAGCATGTATTACATCCGGATTTCTTTGATTCATACTTCATTTTTAATGGTCTCAAAGTTCATTTCCCATCAAATGCAGTACATAGTATGAGATTTCAGACCTGTTGTCTTGTTCAGAATTTTTGGCTGTTTCCCAGTATCTAAACATCCTTCAGAGAACATGTCTTTATGAATAATAACTTTATGCTAGACAATTTGCCAACAAATTTCACAAGATATTCTCTGAAAACAAGTCTTATCCTACACAGTGTCTCGCTGTTACTGGAACGCAAGACAAAAATGCTGAAGAAGAAAATGATTTTCGTAACCACAGTACAGAATAATGCCAGTAATTTCGACATGACACAGCTTTCTGCATTTAAATGCGTCACATGCTACACGCCCAGTGTGACCTAAAGATCGCTACACACACAGGCTGGTGGGATAGTTAAGTCTGTTTTTTGCCTATGAGTTCCTCAGTTCATGTTCTAGAACACTACTCCACGTCTACTGCATCTCCTCTGAGGCGTCCAGTGTAATGCCCTGAAGAAGAAACGACACTGTGCTGCCACGGCTGTGAGTTTTGAATAGCACAGCAGGAAACAGATGTGTCACTCGAGAGAAATGTGGAGACGAGTTCAGAGAACAGATCAAACATCGTCCCATACCTGGACCGAAGCATGCATTTCATCTGTTCTTACGGCAGCTGTAACCCACAGTCTGGCTGCACGTCTTGGCACCAGCGGGTGACGCCTCCCTCTCCGTTTCCTCACTTGTCGCTTCAGTCCAGGGGTTGAATCCGTAAAAGCACCTCCCATCTTTATTCTGGACCGCTAGGCTCCCCTGTACTAAGCTCCCAGTGCTGTTGCACTTCTTGGCCAGCGGCAGCGCCAGCGAGTCGGGCGGGTGCAGAGAGGTCAGAGAGAAGCTACTCAGGTTATCCGACAACTGTTCAGGATTACCAGCCTGACTGGGTCCTCCAGGCCTAACTCCCATGTCCTCATCGGAGGGTTCTGTGGAGTCCTGTTGGATCCAGTTAGGGTTTGTGCAGTCACTGTATCTGCCCCGACTCCTCTGCTGCCCCCTGGTGGCCTGGAGGTTGAACGCAGTCTGTGGAGCACGAGGTCTCTGAGTGAGTTCTGGAGGGGGAACGTGGGTTCTGCAGATCAAGGGCAGCGTTGGATTTCCTGGCGGGGAGACGCCCTCCTCCAATGTGGTCTGCAGGCTGCCCACAGAACTGCCCGTGGCCAGAGAGGAGTTACTGTGGGACGTCTGCAGTAAGAAACAACAAAAGAGTCACTGGAAGGAGAAACAAACCAGCATCACAGCAAAGGGATAAGCAGGTAGAAGTGTGAAACTGGTTGACGTCTGATCGGTGGGTTTTACTCAACCTACAGGGAGCCAAGCATGCACAAGTCCACCTGGATATCAGGTTTACAAGGTAAACAAAGTTGATAATGAGTTTTTAATCTGTAAAATATATCCTGAGAGTTTGAGCCAATTAGTAGCAAGAAAACAAGATGTCCATTGTCTATTATCAATAGTGTAGAGATGTATAAAGCAGAGGTCACTTTCGTTTATAATGCGGCAAATTCTATGGGGGGAACTTTCTCGAAACTCACGGTCACACGCTTTCCTGTTGGAAGTGGACGATTAGTGGCGAGAATAAGCTGGACCACACGTAATGCCTGAAGTCAAAGTTTGTCTACACGAGACCCCTTCATCCTTAT
>CM074440.1:34391182-34473682 GCA_037101425.1 Elopichthys bambusa | reverse complement strand
AAATAAATAAAGCTCAACTGAGACATTCACATTGTTGAAAATAAATAACCATATTCCTAGCTTTGCAAGGTAATGTTATTTTAGTCCTGTATCGCTCTTCTCTCCTCCTCATCTTACTAACACACCAGTGGGCGGGGCTAATGTCGCAATGATGAAGTAGGCGTTGATATCTTCTGTGGAGGCGGGGTTTCACCTATCTATAGGGATATTCCAGCATCAGTCGTTCACTGGGTCTGGTTTTTTTTATCGTTTTAGACTTCGTCAGCTATAATAACCCTGGTTTGGATGTGCCATCATGGTTTGATTTCTGACGGTCTGTGATGTATCAGGAGTTTAAATTGTAAATGAATGTAATATGTAATTAAATATGTAAATGAAGCAGCAACTACTAATAGGAGTACAGGAATGGCTGTGGCTGTAAATACTTTTGTTTCTGTTCATTCTTGTGAATTTTTAGTGGCAATAAAACAGATTCGCCGCTGAATTAGAGTGACATCTTATTTCCACCCACAATGCATCTTGTCCATGATCAGACTGTCTAAAACTACAGCCAGAGCTGAAGTCCAGCAGTGTATCGCCTGCAATAAATCACTGTCAGTGTGAACGAGGCATCAGTTCAGTGTGATTCACTGTTCATCATGTGAGGACAGACTGTTTTGTGTTTAGGCTGCGACTTCATTTCCTCTGATGACTCATGATGTGTCTCCATTAACACACACACACACACACAGACGATCCCTGCAGGACATCAGATGTCAGAAAGGAAATGTACGATCACTCAGTGTAATGACTCATAAGAAATTCATGACTGTTGTCCTGCAGAAATAAACCCTTAATAGTGAGATTATAGAGGAATATTATCATCTCAATGTAGACACTGTTAACAAACACACACACAGGGACCAATGAGAACGTAAATCAAATGTTTTGACTGTGAACGACACGTGCTGTGATGATCTGTGCCTGTCAGTGGTGTGTAATTGTTGAACCTGTGCCGGTGAGTAGAGTCTCCTCTGCTGGAGTGTGTCCGGTGCGGTTCTGCGTGGCGTGTGTCCGCTCTGGCTCGTGTGAACCGCAGCCGTGGCCGCGTGTCTGTTCCCGCAGCTCCCCGCGGCCCTCTCGCTCGCATCAGCCCCGGCGAGGCGGTCCAGACGGCCCAGGCAGCACAGCCCGCCCTGCGCCAGCTCCATCTCGATCTCCGCGTCCATCTCCGCGTCCTCCTGCGCTTCCTTATTGGAGTCGTCCAGGTGTTTCATCAGCACGGCCACCACCACGTTAATCAGGACAAATTGAGCCGTCAGCACAAAGCTCACGAAGTACATGGGCGAGATGATCTGCAGGCTGGAGTTACACGAGTAGCTGTCGCCCGGCGGACACTCGCGCAGCGTGTCCTGTGAGCACACAGATTCATCTCCAGTCACTGCTTACAGTCATGCTTATCCAGATAACTGACCCGGCACGAGTCTGACTGTGATTAGGGTGTGATGCAACCAAAATAGAAACCATGAAATCAACAGAATATCTCACATGCAGCACAGATGGTTAGGAGAAGAGTGTCACATCAGGCTTTAATGCCTATTTGATGCCTATTTTTGCTACAGACAAAACCTTTTTCATGCACCGGTCAATTTGGAGATTTTAGCTTTTCATAACTTTGTTTCAGACAAGTGGAAATAAAACATCCAAAACACACTTTTAAGTGTTTATTCGTTATCTATTTGCGTCTGTAGATTTCAATCTCTTTAAAAGCGAGAAACAAGCCGTTTTATTCATATCTATATTCTGAAGGGTTATTCATATATCATTCACCTGATTTATACTTAAAAACATGGTGAAAACGTATTTGCTTTCTGTCTGTTGACAGTATTTTCTGTAAAAACTCTAATACATCAACAAAATCAAACAAGAATTTTGATTCTGGCTTCATGCAATGTTCAGATTTCTGTTTTGGAAAAGTATGCAAATATGTGCATATTTAATTAGCTAATGCCTTATTTGAATATTCAGACATTGCATTTCAGAAAAAGTGCAATACAAATGTTATTAATGTTATTAATCAGCTGTGGAAATAGGTTACATTTTTTTAACCCTATTCATCTGTTGTGTCTTGTCTTAAAGGATTAGTTCACTTCAGAATTAAAATGTAAAATTTACTCTCCTCCATGTCATCCAAGATGTTCATGTCTTTCTTTCTTCAGTGGAAAAGAAATGAAGGTTTTTGAGGAAAACGTTCCAGGATTGTTCTTCATATAGTGGACTTCACTGGGGTTCAACGGGTCCAAATGTCAGTTTCAGTGCAGCTTCTACACGATCCCAGATGAGGAATAAGAGTCTTATCTAGAGAAACCATCAGATATTTTATAAAGAAATAAACATGATATACTTTTTAACCACAAATGCTCGTCTTGCACTGCTCTGAGATGCTCCACGCATTACGTAATCATGTTGGAAAGTTCATGCGTGATTTAGACGAAAGTACCAATCTAAGTACCGACTAAGTCAAACGGCCTTTACAAAAAAAGGTAAAACAATGATGTCGGACGATTTTGAAGTTGGAGGAGAAAATGAGATGGAGTTTTTTCACCCCACTGCGGTACTTCCACCTACGTCACGAGCATTTGTGGTTAAAAAGTATATAATGTTTATTTTTTTATTAAATGACCAATGGTTTCTCTAGATAAGACTCTTATTCCTCGTCTGGGATCGTGTAGAGCTCTTTGAAGCTGAAACTGACATTTGGACCTGTTGAACCCCAGTGAAGTCCACTATATGGAGAACAATCCTGGAATGTTTTCCTCAAAAACCTTCATTTCTTTTCCACTGAAGAAAGAAAGACATGAACATCTTGGATGACATGGAGGAGAGTAAATGATCAGGACATTTTAATTCTGAAGTGAAATAATGCTTTATTTCAGCATAATTTATTGTGAAAATGATTTATCATCGCAGTCTTTACAGGCATTTATCAAGCAGCACACACTGGAATCTATTACTCAGCTACTGTTAATAATGTAAACAGAAAGAAAAGTTACACTTTATTTCAATGGTCCATTCTATTGACTCTCATTAGAGTATTAGCAGAGATGGGCGGAACTTTAATTAAATGTAAATTTTGTATTTAAAATACTTAAATTACATTCAAATCTATTATTTTACTCTCACATACAATAACTTTCATCACCAGGCTTAAAGGTAGGGTAGGTCATAGTGACAACAGCCAATCACAATACTTTCTGGTGTTGCATGAACCTAATTGGCTAGCGTCTGCGCTAGGGTATTTGCATAAGGCGATCTGATTGGCTGACGTTTGCGTTGGTGCTTGAAAATTTGAGAGATTTTCAGCTTCTGCCGCGAGAAACGTGAGTGAACCAACCCACAATTCAGTTCGGCAACGCATGACAGAACCCGTTCAAAGTAAATGAAAAGCGTTAATGCACCGTAAAAGGCGGCTGCTGTTTGCCGATGTTTGTCTTACTTTGCATAGCAAGGTCAGAAAGAAGCTGCTTTTGTGTTCAGTCAAACTGCTTTAAGGTAAAGTGTCTAGTAAAATATACTATCAGATATTACTCACTGAATGTCATTATAGGACAGAAGATTAACGCAAATGGCTAGACTTGCCAGCTAAAGCACGACGTGCGCTGTCTAGTGACACGTGGATCGCGGTTATATCCGCGGGCGCTGCAGATAATCCGCAGACAGGTAGGTCAAGTACTAAAAAAAAAATAATTGGCACTGATTCTGATTAATTGCAGGTGAAAACACAGTCGGACGTGTCTTAAATGAATGTATTTCTTACTTTAATGCTACAGTTAAATAGTTTGCTTTTTGAATGCTTTAGCTATACTTAGCAACTCTCTCAATTCAAATGATTGCATGTAAATTTTGTTTGTATTTTTGTATTTTCAAATTACAAAATTTTCACAGCAGTATTTTGTATTTTATTTAAATACATTTGATGAGTAAGTATTTGTAATTTGTAACTAAATACTTTATTGACTGTTAGGTTAAGGTTTGGGTTAGTAGAAAAAGTTGACATGTAGTTGCAAAGTTACTTATAGCAGAATGTCTAAAAGTGGACCACTGAAATAAAGTATAACCAAAAGAAACTGATTCCACCACAAAGGAAGAAGGTGATTGAATGCAGCAATTGAAGTGTTTTACAGCTACAGTTCGGGGTTTGTGTTGGCGTAAGAGCGGCTGGAGCTCTACCTTCATGATGCCGTTCCAGTTGTCTCCTGTAGAAACCTGGAAGAGGGTGAGGAACGCCATGCCGAAGTTTTCAAATGTGGCGTGACGGCTCATCCCTTCACACGGGTATTCAACGTTACACACTGAGACACGGGACATGACAGAAAGAATGGGAAAGTCTTAAATAATTATTTTAATTCCTTCATATATACCCTACTGTTCAAAATTTGCAGATGTTTCTGAAAGAGTCTCTTCTGCTCACTAAAGCTGCATTTATTTGATCAAAAATACAGTAAAACAGTGAAATATTATTCCAATGTAAATCAGCTGTTTTCTATGTGAATATATAGTAAAGTGTAATTTATTCAGCATCATTACTCCAGTCTTCAGTGTCACATGATCCTTCAGAAATCATTCTGATATGATGATTTGCTGCTCAACAAACATTTATGATTATTATCAATGTTGAAAACAGTTTCATATTTCTGTGGAAACCGTCATACATTTTATTCTTCAGGATTCTTTGATGAACAGAAAGTTCAAAAGAACAGAATTTATTAGAAATAGAATCTTTTGTAACATTATAAATGTCACTTTTGATCAATTTAATGCGTCCTTGATGAATAAATAATGCATCTTACTGAAGACTGCTGTGTGAAGATGTGAAGTGTTTTGCTCTCACCCAGTTCTCCAAACAGCTCTACTCCGAGCGCCGCATAAATGAAGAACAACAGAACGAAGAGCAAACCCAGATTCCCCACCTGAACGAAACACACACAGATGAACAACACGACAATCATACAGCAGAGAGAGTGTGTGTGTGTGTGGCACTAAACCAGCCGTCGACACTGAAACTCATTTAATTCCCAGAATGAGGTTTGTGCTGGTCAGTGTGTGTGATTATTCCCCCACAGCTGCTTTATTGCTTATATTCAAGGTTAATTCACTTCCATTAAAAGTTCCAGAAGCCCATCTGAGCCCAGCGAGAGACGGATGGAGAACACAACAGCTGACTTCATGTTATTCCTCACATACTCCTCTGAACTCAGTGGTTTTATATCAATGCAGTTTTTAAATCACAAGTTATTATTGACACATTTAAAGACTGAAATGTCATTAATGCGGTTCGGTTCATCCAGTTAAAGAGGGTTTGTAGATCGACACCATCTGTTTAACTTTGTGAGCATGAAATGAGCCACGAGAGTCGTTCACAGCCGTGTTGAACACTCAATGACTCGTGAAACAACACGAGACGCTTCATTCACACGGCAGCCGGCTTCTCAACACCTCCAGGACTGAATGTCATTGTGCAGCTGCTAGAGATGCTAACTGGTTAGCCGTTTTAAAACAGTTTTGACCAATTAATACTAATCGGTTAAACAGTTTAAGTTATTTTTCTGCTGCATGGTTAAAAATACACAACCATAAGAGAAAAATCAAACAGATAAGTTTAAAATATGGGTAAAACTAAACATAAACATAGCTATAGACTATTTCAGTTCCTGTAGTTTAGTTCTCGCTCCACAATAAATACCTTCAAATTTCACAGTATTCAGAACAGAACAAGAATGAAAAATAAAAGTAGTTATATAAACGTCAATCCAAAATGAATTCAAGTCTTGTAAACACATTTTACTTGCATTGTCGGGTTACTGGTTTGCATGTAAACTGTACAACAGGTTATTTCAAAAGGTCTTTTCCTAAGAATTGTGAGATATAATCTGTATATATATCTAGTAAGAAGACAGACACATGAGAAATCATGTGTTTTTATCATCACACTGAATGTCTGAGCAGGTTTAACTGGACAAACACCGTCCAGATCACCTGACCTTCAGTGTTTCATTATTAACGCGTGTGCGTGTGTGTGTGTGTGTGTGTGTACCTGAGGTAAAGCCTGCACCACGGTATCGAGCAGCGCTCTCATTCCTGTGGCCATCTTCAACAATTTCAGAACTGTGAAATTGAGACAAAAACACACTGATCGTCACGAGAGAGAAACAGAAACATCTCAGAGTTTGTCTGTAAATGAAGATCACAATCACATCTACGACAGCCAGATCTGGGGTGACAGACAGACGGTTTCCGTGCCGACGGAGAAGCTGATCAGCTGATGGACCGTATCAGACGAGTCGTCCTGCTTCACTGCTGATCACACACTTTTGTTGCTTCAGGTTTTGTTTTGCACTATTTCAATTCTGATTGTCAGTGATTAAAATGCTCATTTACTAACAAAATTGTTTCTACACCGAATTTTCACAGTAATCTTTGCTTTATTTACATTTTTTACAGTGCAAACTAAATTAAAATTTCTTATTTTTGTCTTTTTTCATTGTAATACTGGTATAAATATGTATTTTTATATAATATATTTTATTTGGCAGTTTTTCCAAACAAAACAAAGAACGTCCATCAAATCCACATTGTGTTTCACAGTGAAAATTATTAAAAGAGCTTCTGAATGAACAGAAAACATACATGAAACAATATACTTTATTCAAATTACATTTACATCTCCCTACAGTAGAAGCTCCAGAGTTTCCCTCGCATACATTTTTAATTATTTTAATTTATTACTTTTCTTTATCTTTTGCCAATCACTTTTGGATTCCCGCCGCGCGTGTGAAATGTGCAATTGAAGGCGTGTTTACGAGCTCACCGCGGGCGATACGCAGGACCCTCATGATGCGGATGATAGTGGGATTGATGGGAAGTGAAGCGTTTATTTCGATCTCCTCCAGAGTGATTCCCATCACAGACAACAGAACGATCGCCAGATCCAACTGATTCCATCTGCGGAGAGACAGAATCATCCTCACGGCACACTGAAGGAGCCACAGATGTAGTGTGGATGATCTCAGTGCGTACCTGTCTTTAAAGAAGCGTCTGAAGCCGAACGCGACCAGCTTCAGCGTGGCCTCCACCACAAACGTGGAGCTGAAGAAGTAGTTGCAGTATTTCAGCGCCGTCTCCAACGACTGAGAGAAACAGAGAGAAGAGTCAGACGTCATTACAGTGGAAAACAGCTGCTACTAGTCCTCACACTGATCATTCAGATGTACCAAATGATGCAGCAAGAACCCGAACTCTGGTTCAGACGGCACGTGTCATGTGACGGTGCTGCTCACCTGTGGTTGGCTGTAGTGCTCCAGGCTCATGGTGACCACATTGATGCAGATGATGAGGGTGATGAAGAGGTCCAGATAGTGACTGGTGCAGAACGAGTGAATCATCAGGCGAACGTGGCCGTACGAGGCGTAATACGGCAGCCGCTGGGCCTCTGCACACAGAGAATGGTGATTTTTATTAATATTATTAATATCATCATTTATTTCACCTTCATCTTTCCCGGCACTGATTTTAATGGAAGCTTGTTTACACCACAAAATGAAAGATAAACTTTTTATCTCATAATTCTGACTTTCTTTCTAGCAATTGCAAGTTTGAAATGTGAGATTTCTACTTGCGAGATAAAAAGTCGCAATTCTGTGAAATAACGTCCGAATTGCGATATATAAAATTGTAATGCTTACTTTGAGAGTTATAAAGTATGAATTATGAGATAAAAAGTCGCAATTCTGCGAAATAACCAAATTGCAACATACTGTAAAATCATAATTCTTATTTTGTCGGTTATAAAGTATGAATTGTGAGAAATTGCGAGAAAATAAGTCAGAATAAGTCTGAATTGCGACTGAATGATTCTGACTTTCTTTCTAGCAATTGCAAGTTATAAGTCCAAATTGAAAAGACGCAATTCTGCGAAATAACAACCGAATTGCTATATATAATTCAGAATTCTTACATTGTGAGTTATAGTCTGATTTGCGGAAAAATTGTGAGAAAAAAAGTCACAATTCTGTGAAATAACGTCCGAATTGCGATATATAAAATCGTAATGCTTACTTTGTGAGTTATAAAGTCTGAATTACGAGAAATTGTGAGGAAAAAAAGTCACAATTCTGTGAAATAACGTCCGAATTGCGATATATAAAATCGTAATGCTTACTTTGTGAGTTATAAAGTCTGAATTGCGTCTGAATAATTCTGACTTTCTTTCTAGCAATTGCAAGTTATAAGTCCAAATTGTGAGATTTCAACTTGCGAGATAAAAAGTCGCAATTCTGCGAAATAACAAATGAATTGCGATATATAATTCAGAATTCTTACATTGTGAGTTATAGTCTGATTTGTGGAAAAATTGTGAGAAAAAAAAGTCACAATTCTGTGAAATAACGTCTGAATTGTGATATATAAAATCGTAATTCTTACTTTGAGAGTTATAAAGTATGAATTACGAGAAATTGTGAGGAAAAAAAGTCGCAATTCTGTGAAATAAAGTCTGAATTGCGATATATAAAATCGTAATTCTTACTTTGTGAGTTATAAAGTCTGAATTGCGTCTGAATAATTCTGACTTTCTTTCTAGCAATTGCAAGTTATACTTGCAATTGTCACTTGCAATTGTCACAACTTGCGAGATAGAAAGTCGCAATTCTGTGAAATAACAACCGAATTGCGATATATAATTCAGAATTCTTACATTGTGAGTTATAGTCTGATTTGCGGAAAAATTGTGAGAAAAAAAGTCACAATTCTGTTAAATAACATCCGAATTGCAATATATAAAATCGTAATGCTTACTTTGAGAGTTATAAAGTATGAATTACGAGATAAAAAGTTGCAATTCTGCGAAATAACCAAATTGCAACATGTACTGTAAAATCATAATTCTTACTTTGTCGGTTATAAAGTATGAATTGCGAGAAATTGTGAGGAAAAAAAGTCGCAATTCTGTGAAATAAAGTCCGAATTGTGATACATAAATTCAGAATTCTTACATTGTGAGTTATGAAGTCTGAAATGTGTTATATACTAATATACTAAGATATAAAGTTTTTTTCTCAGAATTGTGAGATTATAAACTCGCAATTGCAAGAAAAAAAGTCAGAATTATGAGATAAAATGTCACAATTTCCCTTTTTTATTCCATGGTGGAAACAAGCTTCCCCAGACTGTATTATGTGTGTTGATGCTTTAACAAGAATAACACCAATAAAGCGCTGATATTGTGAGAGACGGATCGATGGATGGATGTAAATGAGGGCGGCCGCGAGATGATGGATGGAACGAGGAAGAGGAGACAATGAGGTCAGTGGTGATGAATGAGACAGAGGGTCTGGAGAACAGAAGAACGAGGAAGAACATAAGAGAGACAGCACAGGAAGATGAATAATAATAACAACAGAGAAGAGAGAGATGAAGAAAAATGGAGAAGAGGAGAAATGGAGAGCAGCGGGTCGACTGTGAATAGATGAGAATCTAATGAGACTTTCACATCCGTTACAGATCTTCCAGTACATCATTATAAAGCGAGAGCGTCTTACTGCGTCTCCTCTTCTCCAAGCGCTTCAGCCGCTTCTCCTCCCGCCGCCGCGCCTCCTCCACCTCCTGATGCTGACGGCACTTGTGGAAGTTCTCCACCACCACACCGACAAACATGTTCAACACGAAGAAACTGACGATCAGCAGGAAGGAGATGAAGTAGAGCAGCATCCAGGGGTTGTGATTGATGACGGGCTGAACAGAGACGCACAAGAGAATCACATTCATAATGAGACTTTCTATACTTTCTATTCATCAAACAATCCTGAAAAATAAAATGTATGACAGTTTTCAACATAGATAATAATCAGAAATGTTTGTTGAGCAGCAAATCATCATATTAGAATGATTTCTGAAGGATCATGTGACACTGAAGACTGGAGTATTGATGCTGAAAGTGTGTGTGTGTGTGTGTGTGTGTGTGTGTTACCTGCTGGTCGATCCCGACAGCATCCAGCCCGTGGTACATGATATTTACCCATCCATCTTTAGACGCCAACACAAACAGTGACATCAGAGCCTGAAATGGAAAAATCACAGAACAAACAGTCACACAAACACACACGGCAGGAAGTCAACGGATTTCCTCCACAGGACTGAACTGATGGAACTCTAATGCTAACGAATAAATCTTTCCCAACAGACTGACCGTGAGACAGTCGATGGTTGAATGGTCAGTGAAGAACTAAACAACCCCAGATCTTATTACCACAGAACTAAACATTATGACGAACCGCTCAATATTTTAATCACACACTCCCATGATGCACTATGATGTTGTTCTCCACAATCTCGAACCATTTATATTTTTTAAATTAATATTGAAATAAAATGTAAAGATACTATTTTAAACTTTACTTGTATTTTCTGGATTTTTTTTAAGGAGTTGTTATGGAGTGATGAAAACTGAAGTGTTTATGATTGTAAACATTTCATTTCAATTACCCATACAATTTCTGAATGTAATAATAAAATGTGACTCATATACCAATGAAACTGTGTTTTTTGTTCTCTCGACAATTTTAACCCAGTGCAATTTATTTTCCAGAAAATACAGTAATCAGTAAATATTAGTCAATATATATATATAGACTAATATTTACTGATTACTGTATTTTATATACTGTATATATATATATATATATATATACATATTACTGTTGTTTGTGAAGTTCATAAAATGTAGTTTTGATACGCAGTCTTGTGTCTTTGTCGTTTTTGATTTTCAAACTATTTGTTTTTCTCTAAATTAAAGTCTGATCGGGGTTATTAAAAATTCCTTAAAAAATATTTCAGCTAGTTTCCAAGGTAACATTTCTCATTTTTATTTAGTTTAACTTGATGTACTAAAATACCTAAAACTTAAATATAATTTTTTTTTTTTTTTTTTTACAAAAATGACAAACACACACACACACAAACAAAAACAAAAAAAACTTTGACTAAAATTAAAACGAAAAAGGAAAATATAAAAATAAAAACTAAATCAAAATACTAATAAAACTATAACAGTATCTCAGTAATACTAAAATAACACTGGTTCAGATCTGGCTTCAGTTTATGGCATAAAGCTCTTTATTGGAGAATATTTTGGAGAAAGTGAATGGGAAAAGAAAGACTTCCGGAAGCCAGTGCAGCCAATTTAGCGATTTCCCCGCCCCCTTTTTTTTTTTTTTTCAAAAGCCTAGTGACAAATCTAGCAACTTCTTGGACAAACCTTATCTAGATTCTGTGACTCTCCCACTGATCTATATTTATATTAAGTATGACGTCATCTAGCGATATTTAGCGACCAGTTTTAGCTACTTTCAACAGAAAGCAATTGGCAACACTGCTGGACGCATCTGCACTCGTGAAGAGAATGAATCTGACCCTCACCTGCCCCAGATTGTCAAAGTTGTACTTGTGATGAACCCAGCGGTAATTGGCAGACAGACAGTCGGATTTATTGGTGACGTTTTTCACATCCAAACCCACACAGTAATAGAACTTCCCTTTGAAGAGCTGTTGAGACACACACACACAGTGAGATCAGCGTCTGACGGAGCAGGACGAGAGACCAGCGATGACTGAACATGAGTGAGATGAACCTGAACTCCCAGGATGCCGAAGATGATGAAGAAAGCACAGCAGATGAGGACGATGTTCCCAATGGGCTTCAGTGACGTGATCAGAGTCTCCACCACCAGCTTCAGACCCGGAGCTCGACTGATCACCCTGAGAAACATGAAGAACCGAGTCAGGACCACACAAAACCAGACAAACAACCTCAGAGATTGAAGGCAGGACCACAGCTTTTTCATGCACTGCTCAGTTTTGAGCTCTATTTTGCTTCCATAACATGTCTTCTTTAGACTAGTGAAAAGAAAATATCCAAAAATGTGTTTATTTTATTGCACTTTATCTATTTGCGTGTGTAGATTTCAATCTCAATCCATCTCTTTAAAGTGAGTTTGAGTCTGAAATCACTTCAGCAGCTTCACACACACACCAAACTTCACAGTTTTATTCATATCTATATTCTGAAGGTTTGTTCAGACATCATTCGCCTGATTTATACAACATTTTATTCCTAAAAAATTTGTTTTCTGTCTGTTGACAGTATTTTCTGATTTACTGAGTGATAAAAAGAGAAATCCAGTGTAAAAAAAAAAAAACTTAATATGTCAACAAAATCAAGCTAGATTTTTAAATCTGTCTTTATCTAGTGTTCAGATTTCTGTTCTGGAAATGTATGCAAATTAGTGCATATTTAATACCTCATTTGGATGGTTAAACATATCTTTTGAGAAAACAATTATAATACAAAACAACTGCCCTAATGTCCTGTGATTAATCAGCTGAGGAACGGATGGTGATTGATTTTTCACCCTCTTCACCTCTAGTGTCTTTCCTCCACATCATGATTCTGCTAATAATAATAATGAGCACAGAATGAAGCTGCAGTCAGTGTTCGTCTGCAGAACTCTCTGGTCTGAAGGTTTAGGTTCATGTGTGTAGTTGATCTAATAAATCAGCTAATCAGCTGTCGTCACCTGAGTGGGCGTAACGTCCTCAGTAGGCGGAGCACCCGCAGCACGCCCAGGATCTTTGCTCCGCCCGCCATCGACACCACAATGTCAATCAGAGACACGAAGACGAGAAACCCGTCCAGAACATTCCAGCTGCTGCGCAGATACGCTCGATCGCCCAGATACAAACCCTTAGACACCACCTGAGAGAGAGAGAGAGAGAGAGAGAAATCAGAGACAAAACCATTTATTGAAACTATGGATCAGACAACAGAAGGACTGGAGGAGATCATGTGCGACAGGTTTATCAGATCATCTTCATTTAGAGCCTTAGAAGTGTGTGTATCAAATATGACAGTAGGATTTATAGGCTTAAAACAACCTTGTACAGTGCTGGGGGGGGTGATGTAATGCTATTTCATGTATTCTGACTTATTTACACTGTTAAAGAGCTGCATTCTCATGTTAAACATGGCTAAAGTTTCAAAACACGAGTTGGACGTATGACGGAGTATTTCTGTGCCAAATCCACTACTTCCGGTTTCTTCGGTACAGGATTCGGAGAGTTTTTTTCGAATGTGTCCTGTATGACATCAAAAGAAAGCGGAATTCCTTCTATAGGCACTTCTCCCTGATAAACGCACACACACATCACCCAGAGCAAGAGCACGCCCATCAACACGCTTTGTTCGGGATATGGAAGCCGAGAGATTTTTCAACAATGGCCGTGTCCCAATTCAGGGGCTGCACCCTTCGAAGGCTGCATACATCATCGAGGCGGTCTCATTTAAGAAAAATAACTGTTAGACTGCAACGTAAGAAAGAAATTACAGTATTTTACACCTCACAATAAATATCAGTCAGTTCTTTTACGGTCACTTTTCTTAAATATGACATCCTTGATGACGTATGCAGCCTTCAAATGTGACCAGCCTCTGAAATGAGATGCAGCTCCTGTGTTTTTGGTTGTGAGCGAAAGATGACAGCTTCCCAAAGAACCCAGCGTTAAGGGAACAGAGGATGGAGTGTGTTTTTCCGAGGCGGTGCACGTATGTTTGTTTGTTCCCGGGAATTCGGTGATGAATACTTTGTAAACAAGTCCCAGTTCGGCGCTGGATTTGCAGATCGCGGGTGGTGAGTAAAGCTGCATCAGATGTCTGTGTCTTGTCGGCAATCGGTGCGCAAGTGCATATAATGTAATTTATAATGATGTCACAGCTAGCAAGCGATCTCTACGCAGAAGCTGTGCATGCTCGTGACTCTTTAGCTCCGCCCACGGCACTGACGGCAGACACGCCTCCAGGATCTCGGCTTTTTTCGGAAAGACTCGGTACAGCGGATCTATCTTTTATAAATATGAGAAAACTAAAGACTTTTCGGAGATATGAAGGATGCATTGTTCCTCTATATGTACTCAAGATTAACATGAGATTGGCAGAAACTGTGTGTCCCCCCTTTAATGACTGATTTTGAGGTTGAGGGCGTCTCACAATCCGTCTTCACTGACATCTGTGTAATCTGACTAGATTCTAGTTGAATTTGTGCTGAAACGAGTTTGATGGACACACGACCTTTGACATTGTGAACTAAAAATACGGGAGAGATTTCTCTTTTAAAAAGTCATAAATCTATTATTATATTCGACCTCTGCATGATTATATGATATTTCATAGTATTTTTGCCTGCTGTCTGCAGCATCTCAAGAACAGAGAGGTGAACACCAGAGCAGCGCTGATACTGACTCTTCTGAGAGGAAGAAACTTCTGTTCTGACATTCCTTACCGCGGTACGCTCTGACAGGTACAGAGAGAGAGAGAGAGAGAGAGAGAGAGAGCTGCGTTTGAAGCGGATTCGGGACAGGATCCTGACGCTTCAGAGGAGAGTTTGTGTGTTCGTCTGAACGACTGACACCAGCAGCCTGTGACTCTACGATCCTGTTTAACGGTCCTTTAAACCAAAAACTCTTTACTGGAGTGTTTACCCAGCATGCACTGTGTCTCCAGGTTTCTCATTGGCTCATTTGCTAACGAGGCTGATTGCAATGATCTAAATGAGCTGAATAATCAGTGTGAGCGGCAGACACTCAACTTACTGTCTGAAAGAAATGAGACACGCTTACCTGTGCAGATCACACAACCATGATGCAACAGTGCTCTGAATGGTTGCCAAGGCGTTGCTATGTGGGTGCTAAGGTGCTCTGAGTGGTTGCTGGGAAATTGATAAACCATTACTATGGTGTACTGGGCCATTCGCATGCGGTTGGTTAAGTGCTAGGGTGTTGATAAGTTGTTAGTAAAGTGTTTTGTATTGTTGATACATGGGGGGTTCTTGTTGGTTGCTAAGTGGTTGCTAGGGTGTTGATAAGTCATTACTAGGGTGATTTGTATTGTTTATACATAGTTGGTGGGGTGTTTTTGTTGGTTGCTAGTGTGTTAATAGGTTGTTAATAGGACGTTTGTTTTATATTATTGAGAGTTGTGGGGAGTTCCTGTCGGTTGCTAAGTGGTCGGTCGCTAGGGTGTTGCTAAATCATTACTAGGGTGTTTTGTATTGTGTATACATGATTAGGGTTGATTGCTAAGTGGTTGCTAGGGTGTTAATAAGTTGTTACTCAAGTGTTTTGTATTGTTGATACATGGGGTGTTCTTGTTGGTTGCTAGGGTGTTTTATATTGTTGAGGCAGTTGTGGGGTGTTCTTGTTGGTTGCTAGGGTGTTGATAAGTCGTTACTAGGGTGTTTTGTATTGATGATACATGTTCTAGTGGTCACTAAGGTGTAGACAAGTTCTTACTAAGGTGTTCTGGGTTGTTGGTACAGTGTTCTTGTTGGTTTAATTAAACAACTCAGATTTCATCAGATTATTGATGATTGCATTGTAAAATAAGTGCATAAAAAATGATTATTTAATACAATAAGTTTCCCCCAAACCACCCCCCCCCCCCCCCAAAATAGATTTGAGTCGTAATTAATATTTTAAGCTTTGTCTAATTGTAATGCTCTTTAAAGTGATGTTGTTCGTATTATATTCTTGCAGTTCTGTAATAAAATAAGGTGATCAGAAGTATTGCACACACACACACACTCCTTTAAATCACGAAATATGCGTTGGAATATCATGACACCATTTGTCTTTGTTTCACAATACTCAATGAATAAACTGAGGTTAGTATCTTCAGAAGAAGTATCTGTGCTGAATTTATATCAATAAATCACAACAGTCCCGTGTTATGAGTGTGATCAAGCCCTATAAACTGTGTGTCTGGTGTTCAGGATACCTCGGTAACACACACATGAAGTGCTCAGGTGAGACGTTACCTTGACAGTCATCTCGGCCACAAAGATGGCAGTGAAAACATAGTTGGAGATGGTGAGGAAGACTCGCTCCTGACGGGGGAAAAGAGAGAGAAACACTGAGACACGGCAGCGTGAAGTGATGATACAGCGGCACCAGAAATGTCAGGCTAAGAATGAGATGTGTGACTTTTACACCGGGATAAAATATCCTGTGATTATCACGCTGGAAATGTCACATTCGCTCAGCTGAACCGCAGCAGTCCTGCTGAAGTTCACTGATTCAACACAGCTGAGCCTCTACAGGACTAGTCATGATACTGACCGACATCTAGACAAGTGATCCGCATCAACTAATAATCGCATTGGTTTAGCTGATTAACAGTGTTAGTTTCGTATAACTACTCCAAAATCTATAAATCATTACTGATGGTCTCTAATAGCGTTGTCAAAGATATCGATATTTCAATATGTATTGATACTGAAACATCTAAAACGGTTCCAATAATCCCTTTCTGCAGTATTGATACGCCGACACTGGCTGCATTATCGTGCTCTCTTCTCTTTGATAGCGAAATGACACACACCTGCCTCCTGTTGCTCACTTGTCTCATTCGCTCCGGTTGAATAGCGCTTGTTTCACTCATTTGCAGAGGTTTCGTGCTTACACCAAAAGCGTAAGCGTACACATAAAGCCGCCTATCAAACATCTCGAGGGTCTCAAATTTACTTATTTTTAGTGGCTTATTGCGCTTAAATGGTCAAATACATACACAATTGTGCCAAAATGCCCATCTTGCAGAGTACTCAGATAAACACAGTCAATTTTGGAAAGAAAACGCATGTTGTGTAACAGTATATTGGACCTGTGCGTAAACTCTTAAAGTGACAGCAGCCTAATAAACCTGCTGCTGTCTGTCATGTTCACATACACATACACAGCGAGAAAATCACTCGCTGCTCTTGACTGAATAACTTTTGTAACTTTAATTGTAAGCATTAATTTCAATCATTTAAATAAAGCCTCATTGTGCTGTGTGTAAGCTATTGCAACAAAATTACCCAAATTATCATAAAATTATGAGATAATAAATTATCTGTACGGCATTATATATGGAAGTTTTCCCCGTGGTATTGAAAATGATATTGAATATCAATATTTTTCAAGGTATCGTATCGAAGTTGGAAATTCCAGTGTTGTAACAACACTAGTCTCCGATGCATAAACATTTTCAGTTTAATATTTTTAATAAATATTGAGGAAACGTTGCATGAAAAAGCATTTGCTTTATTTTCAGTCTCATTTGTACCCAGTTAGGATATGACGCTCAGATCTAAGCAGATCATTCAAATCTGCCATTTTTCCTCTATGAAGCTCCATTGAGCCCAAAGGATGATGTGACAGTGTTCACGCGGAGCTGCAAATCACTGTGTCACTACTGCTGACTCACGCTGTGAGGAGTGTGTGAATGTGAGTGATGAAACGTACCAGACTGCCCTGATGGATTCTGGGTCTCTCCAGAGCCACTGTGATGCAGTTGAGGAAGATGAAGGCAAGAACCACGTAGTCAAAGAGCTTATGAGCGATGATAGTCTGACACATCAGACGAAACCTGCAGACAGACAGAGAGAGGCTTGCAAAAGTAAAGTTACCTGTAGTTTTTATTTTCATTTCATTTCAGTTAGTTTTGAATCCACCAGTTCTTCATCCACAGCATCTGCTGTCGGCTGTGATCTGCTCATATGAGCATTAAGCTGAACACATGCTGTGAATCAGGCCTGAGACTCTCAGTGTAAAGTCTCTGAAGACCTTCACATGTGAGATCTGTCATGTGTCGCAGCATGAGTCGAGCTCCAGCGCAGTGAAGGACGTACAAGTCTTTTTCTGCCGTCAGCAGGACTCTGATCAGATCTGTGCGTCTCATTTAAACTGTGATCCGGACCGCCGACTGTGATGAAGTTCACCTGCACGTACCCACCCTGATGGGTCAATATAACCCCCTACTAGGTCAGACAAGATGAAACCAGATGCTTCAGAGCTCAGCAGAGCAGCAGGACGTGAGAGCTGGTGTTAACAGTGATCTCTGAAAGTGTTTAGATGCGACACACAGCTAGTGACTTTATACACTAGTTCACACCAGATCAAGAGTCGCACTGATTTAGAAACGTCAGGGGTGTAAAATGCAAAAACCAAACATTTTACTCCATTAAATGTCCCGATAGTGGTTTGACATTTGAATATCGTGATTTTTCAAGACTATAATTTTAATCAAGACTAATCATGAACCGTGTTCACACTCGACTCAAGTTCATCCGTCTACAGCGACGATTATTATAAAAACACATTATTACTGTAGGTCAAAGTTCTGTCATCATTTACTCACTGTTGTCTTTCAAAATCATATTAGGATAAATAAAATTATTAAGAAATGATTTAAAGGGGAGCTATAATGCCCCTTTCACAAGATGTAATAAAAGTCTCTGGTGTCTCCAGAACGTGTCTGTGAAGTTTCAGCTCAAAATACCCCACAGATCATTTATTATAGCTTGTCAAATTTGCCCCTATTTGGGTGTGAGCAAAAACACGCCGTTTTTGTGTGTGTCCCTTTAAATGCAAATGAGCTGCTGCTCCCCACCCCCTTTCCAGAAGAGGGCGGAGCTTTAACGGCTTGCGCTTCGGTCGCTCAACAACAACAAAGCTGGAGAATCTCACGCAGCCAAAATGACGAAAGTGTTCAGCCTTACATTGTTCAAACCGGAGTCGACACTGATGGAGAGACTCAGGAAGAAGTTACAACTTTTAGACGTTTCTGAATGGTTAGTGGATAAATGTATGTAGTTGCTGTGGAGTTGATTCAACTCATCCACTAGCATGTGCCGTCATGTTCATCTTTTGTGTTGAATTGAGCCTCGTTTGTGAAGCAGTCCGGCGTAAAATGACGGCATGTCAACAACACTCGACTACAACAACTCTTCCTCTTCTCTAAAGCAGCCCAACATGGCCCCGCCCCCTTTGTTGTGTGTTCTCGGGGGTGGGGTTTATGTAAATTTTAGGGGTTTTGATGTCACCAACCCAGGAAGAAGCTTGTTGTAGTCCCTACCAGCTGTGTAAAAAGCGATTTCTGTAAAAGAATATATCCCCCTTTGCATTGAACTCTGAGCGTCGTAACTTTGCAACATTACACACTAACTAAAGTTAAAACTGTGAAATCATAAGACATATGTACTGTGTACTTTTAAGTCTATGTGAAATTTTTAAGAAGTATTATTTTTAGCTTGTAATATGTAACTGAGTAAAAGTACAAGTATTCCGTATCAACAGAACTCATGTACAGTACAGATTCCCCAAAATAATACTCCAGTACAGTAGCGGAGTACTATCACTCGCAAACATTCAGTCAGTCAGAATGATTGAACAGAACGAGAGTCTTGCAGTAAGTACATACTTGTTCTGGGGGGAAAACAAGTAAATGGACCAGTCCTCTCTCTTCTCACACCAGTCTGGACGATAAACCTCCATCATCTTCTGGATACGGAAACACAGGCTCTGCGTCACACACACACACACGACTCTGGTTATCTGAGATGAAGGAAACTCTTTCCAATTTACTTTGAATAACAGTTTCATTTTCCCTGGGAGACATTTCTAATAAACTGAGTATAATATGAGGATTAATACATCTGTATGACATCCATATTCATGCGAGCGGACAGCTGCTGTGGCCCGGCAGAGTTTGGCTATTGTGTTTGCTGTCACTGTTCATAATGAGCTTCTTCATGTTGTTTATCCTCCACACACGTCTGCTGTATTTCACTGATGAGACGTTTATTAAAAGCTAAAATGAGCCGCGTTTCTCCTCAGTCCTCTGTCAGATGTGATGAGTCCCGCTCACCAGTGAATCGCTCTTTTCAACAGCTCTAATGATACGGTCAAACTGATTCACAAAGCGTTTTTAAATCAGTTCACTGAGAGGAAGGCCGCGCTCAAGAACTTTTAATACTGAGAGACGGTCAGACTGTGAAGACTTCTACTCTTTACGTGCGGCTTCTCAGGGACAATTCATCCATCTGCCTATCTACCCATCCATCTGTCTGTCTATTCGTCTACCTATCTATCCATCTATACATCTATCCATCTGTCTATCAGCCAGCCCATCCAGTAATCAATCCGTCCACCTGTCTGTCTGTCTATCTGTCTGTAGTGAAAGGGAACACACTTCTCCATTGTAAACATGAAGCTTTAAAAACAAAACCTCTTTAATAAGAAACTCTTTGCAGCTGTTATCACAGGATGGTGTTCTGCACTCACATATTCTGTGTCTTCCTCCAGGTTTTTCTTGTCTTTGCGTGCGTTGAGCTGGGGATAAACCTCTCCCAGCAGCGGCCCCTGAGGGCCCGGGCCCTTCCCATTACAGTCCTGGTGTTCCGCAGACACGCTCTTCTTCCTGACCAGAGCGGGGCGCTGCATGATCTCAGGCAGCTCCAGTGAGACAGCGCGGCGGTCTCTGCGCGACAGGAAGGGTGGGTGGGGCAGTAGAGACTCGTGTTCCGCGGGGTGTGAGTGAACACTGCGGACCCGTAAACTACCCCCGATGCCCCCTCCGGCCCTCAGGCCACTGGCAGAACGGCCTGCACTGTTCCAGCTACACCGGCGGCTCCAGGATGGCTGTGCGGGAGGACGCCCCCAGTGGTGGTAAGTGGAACTGCGGCTGTGGCGCTACAGAGAGAGGAAAGAAACTCATTCATTATTTTATCTGAAAAAATGAAGAAACATTTGATTCCTAATAAAGGTCTATCCATCTATTATTTTATCTGCCTATCTATACATCTATCCATCCATCCATCCATCTGTTTGTCAAACCATCCATCCATCCATCCATCCATCTGTCCGTCAACCCATCCATCCATCCATCCGTCAACCCATCATCCATCCGTCCGACCGTCCATCAACCCATCCATCCATCCATATGTCAATCAATCCATCCATCTATCCATCCATATGTCAATCAATCCATCCATCTATCTGTATCTGTCAGTCAGTCTATCTATTGGTCTGTCTCTTTCCGTCTAACATCCATCTATCTATCCATCTGTCTGTCAATCAGTCTATCCATCTATCCATCCATCAGTCTATTTATCCATCTTCTTTTATCTATCAGTCTGTCTCTATTCATCTATCTATTCGCCTGTCTATCCACCTGTCTATCCATCTGTCTATCAATCTATCTGTCTATCTATTCGTCTTTCAGTTGAACTGTCTGTCTATCTAAAAAAGTGGGTGTGGCGCTACAGAGAGAGAGGAAGGAATCTGAAGAAACCTTTGATTCCTAACGACACGAGCCCTTTAAACAATGAAGATGAGTTAACTTTACGCAGTCATGTGCGTGTGGTAATTGCAGTCGGCGTGTTTCTGATCTTGCTGACTGCATTCGCTCATTTTTAGCAGCATGAGCGGTACAAGCAGTTGCCATAGAAACTTGTGTTCTCCGGCGTTAATCTCTCGTGTTGACCTCACACACAAAGTTCGGCTCACGCCACATCAGGTGATGTGCAGCATCAGCGTTCACATCTGACCGTCATTAAAGTGAGGGTTGCATCATGTTTGGTGACTGGACATTATTAGGATGAGTGAATCACATAGAGTGAAACATTTTAATTGAACGCATGCATCTGTGTGAAGTGTGCTATCATTTTCTGTCTGGGCTTTTACAGTGTTTTACCGTGCTCTGCAATTTCCCAGAGACTCTTTCCCACCACAATCTTCTGACGGCACGTGACTTCAAGAACAACAGCTCAACACACTATATTTAACTCAAGCGGCTCGCTCGCCCGTCTCTCTCTCCATACACATGGCTGCCTCAATTAAAAGAGGGGTTGCTATGGAAACCCCAAAAGCCTTGGCTGAGCGTCCGTCGCACATTATCAAGAGAATGTTGGTCTCTCAAACACACACACATAGATGAGCCCCTGCTTGAGGGATTTTCTAATTCCAAACATTAAACTGCACTAATGTTTCCTTGACTCATTATATCCACACACACACACGACAAACGATCATCCAACATCAGTTACAGACGTGATGACATTGATTTCTTTTTGGACTGACTAGAGATGAGGATCTCCTGCCCAGGCAGATTGTCCTCCTCCGGTGGTTTTCCTCAGAGAAGCTGGCCCTGGTCTTCTCCTCAGCCAGCGGCTCCAGCTCCAGATGCCCGTTAGGAGTGAGAGAGGGCAGCTTCAGATCTGGAGGAAAGAAACGGCAGTCAGCTAAACACACACTGTGGATGTACTAATGTCCCGTTCATAAGTCCCTGTTCAGGCTCTCGCCCTTTATAGCCACAGAAACTGGAGGAATTTTAGTACATAGAAAGTGCTGAAAAATCCCACAGGGTTAACCCATAATGTTTAACAGCTCAAGAACAACATCACTGGCCGAGTAGATGCATATGTGATGTTTCCTGGAAAAAACACTAAACTGAGGTTCAGACTGGCTTTACATCATTTCCAGCACAGTGTGCACAGGTTTATGAGTCCAAATCACCATTGCATACATAATACATCAAGACTGTCTAAATGTCTGAACCGTCTTAATGTCTAAAGCCACACAAAATCCACTGTTTATCAGTGTTTCATGGACTTCATCTACACAAAAGTACAACCTTTTGAACAGATTCCTCACAATCTAATTAAACATTGCATTGAACTAAATATATACAGTGCACAGCATAAATGAGTACACCCCCTCTGAACAAATACAAAAGATGTATTTTCTTTATGATCACTAATACAATTCAAGGAAAGATGGCAAAACTAAAATGTATTAAACATATACATAATAAAAACTGAGAAATATATGTCATTAATAGCCATAAAATAAGTAAATTAGCCAAATTTGTTCAAATTAAGGATTGCAGAAATGAGCACCCTAGATTTAATTTAACAAATGTATAATATTCTAGTACTTCGTATGCCCTTCATATTTTTAAATATGATGCTCTGACCCTTCTTGGCACGAAGTGTACAAGTTCGTGACAAATCGTCACATCTGTCCTGTTTAACTCCTGGATGATGAGCTCCTTAAGTGCCCTGATCTTTAATGGGGAGTGTTGCTTAACTCGTCTCTACAGAATCCCCCACAGGCGCTCAAGAGTGTTAGGACTGAGTGCAATACGTGTCCACAGAAGGTTTTTCACCGTGGGAGAATGCACATCCTCATTGTCATGTTGAAAAAATGCCCGACAGTGCAGGGAATGAGGAAAGGGTAACATCTTCTGTTTCAAGTTTGCGTATTAAATTACACAGTGGTGTGTGAATTCATGACAGCATTGATAAAGCACAACTCCCTCACAGCTTCAGCACTCATACATCCCTATATAAGAGCTTTACTACCACTGAACTTTACTGTGGGAACCAGGCACTTCTCACTGTACTCCTCCTCTAGCAACACCAGAACATTTCTGATGCTGTTAGATCCAAAATGATTGATTTGGTCTCATGAGACCAGAGTATTGATTCCCAGAATCTATATTTTGTAAATATGGGCTTTGGAAATGGCTAACTGACGTTATTGTGCTTTGGCTACAGTAGGCAGTTCCAGTGAGAACAACAACCATGTCATTTCTGCAGGCTTTATCTTACTCTGTGAGATAAACAGTCACTCTTTTCATAGCTTTTGCTGGCTCTGAGACGCTCGCTTGGCATTTCTCCTGCTCTTTGTCTAGCAAAAGAATCCCTCATCACTAAACGAAAGCTTAAAATAAAGGCCTGATTATTGTCACAAGTCCATTGTTTTTGAATTTCTGTGTTACTTTTGCTATATTTTCACACTTAAAACAATGATTTGGTAATCCTCTTGTACCGCTGTCCTCTTCTGTGCTAAGAAATAAGTCTCCTGACAGTTCTCTCCCAAGTGCTTCCATTGCTGTCAGCATTAAGTCTGAGAATGATTCAGTGGGCTATATAACACTTTTAATTGTCAAGAAATGACTTCTCTTTAAATGTTTTGGTTCAACAAACTAACCTGTTGATCAAACATTGCCTTAAACTTACACCAGAAACATTTTATTTCGTTTTATTTAGTAACTTTTAGGAGGGTGTACTCATTTTTGCTACGCAACATTTTATCCCCTTGATAAGAAAATCTTATTTTCCTGAATAATTTTGACATGCTTCTTTGGTAATTGATTAAGCAGACTTGCTGGAACATTATATCTCCAAAGAACCCTAACATGTCTTCTAAGTAATCGAGTAATTGCTGACTTTCAGACGTTTCAGAGGGTGTGCACTCATTTACGCTGTGCACTGTACTGTAAAAATTATTTTCTGAAGTTGTAAATAAAAGAGTGTTTTACATACTATTCCAGTCTTTCTACTTCAAAATTTCATGTTTAATTCAATGTGTTACTTACTGTTCTTTGTAATTATTTGTGAAATTGACTAGCAATTTTGGAGGTAAAATAGTTTCAAAGTAAATCCTTTTTTTTCTCCAATATTGAGATTGATCATACCGGAGGACGTGAGTGAGTCTTTATGCTGTTGGCTTCCATTAGAGGAAGATCCCTCATCATCATCAGAGTACGAGCGACTGGCATCACCCTGAAACAGACAGATTTCAGACCTTCATTATAAAGTTTTTATAACCCAGAGTCCCAAAGCCAGTCTATAGTTGGTTCTGAAGCACCTAATGATCAACCGCGATCTGTTGAAAAACTTGGTAACGTTTCACAATAAGGTCTCACATTAGTTAATGCATTCATTAAAATGAACTAACATTTTTACAGCACTTATTAACCTTAATGTTAGTTAGTTGTATATTCTTACCTGAAACCATTCTAAATTCAACGCTGTTCAGAATCAATATGCAGTTCAAGGAATCAAACTGAATCAGAGAGTCTAATCAGTCGAGCACTTAACAGGTTGAAATGACTCACCTCAGCCTGAAAGCCCTCCACCAGAATGGCCACCAGCAGGTTAAACAGCACGTAGTTCCCGAACGTCATCAGAGCCACAAAATACAGAGCAGCCAGAGGAGACGTGGAGGCCATGCCGTTATATAGGACCACATTCCAGTCCTCCTGGGTCAGGATCTACACACACAGAAACACACATGAGGAGAGATTTGTGTGTATGTCTGTGTGCATGTGACATCTCTCTCTCTACCTGAAACACAGTGACGATCGCCCACAGCAAAGAGTCAAAGTTCTTCCTGTCTGGGACCGTGTCTCCAGCGTCGGTCTTCAGACTGAACTTACAGCCGAAAATATGCATCCCCAGAATACTGCACACACACACACACAGAGAGAGAGAGAGAGAGAATAAATAAATCCTTCAAGTAACTAAACAGTAACAGTAAATATATCTTGATTTAAGAATGTTCAGATATTTGTACTGGAAAACAAGACAAAAACACTGAGGAAGAACAACGTTTTCAAACCTCTTCACTCCCGTTTTCATTATACTGATTATTCGCTAAGAATTGTAGTTATTTTTATTGCGTTATTCACATAAATGATAAACTCACATACAGTCAGTGTTACTGGACACTGTTTTAATTAATTTTAAAAACATTTCTATTAATGTTTTTGATTTTTTTGGTGATGCGCCTTAAAGTGTCTTCATTTTAATATACTGCATTATATACATGTCACGCAACATTGCCAACATGAACAACAGGAGTGACTAGCAACCCAGCTGGACCGCTCTACCTAACCAGAGCCCTCTAACAATCCAATAACTGTGAACCTTTTCCACACTCCACTCTCAAAAAAAAACAGATACAAATAAAACCAGAACAAACAAAATGGAAACACAAAATCTCAAGAACCCACTCTTCAAACAAGGACACAAAACAAAAATGAGACAGAGTGAGCCAAAATCCACGAGCCTCTTAAACAGAGTGTCACAGGTGCGCCCATAATCAGCACAGGAGTCCCGCCCATCAAGGAGGAGCCTCTGTGCCCGCAATCTCACAACAAATGAGACAAAGGAAAAAGGGGCAGGGCTGTAACAACCCCAAAACATGACGTCTTCTTTACTGCTATATTTATGAATCTGCGCATGAAAACGTCATCCGTGTTCGTCACAAACACATGCACACTTCAGTCAGAGTGGAATTAAAGTCTTTAGATGCTTGTTTATTGTGACTGAAGTTGGCAAACCCACTAATTTTACTATGATTATGGTTGCTGATTATAAGCTTGATTGCATCAATTTAATCAAAGTATTGTGCTTAAATGAAGTAAAGTGTAAAATTGCCCAAATCTCATAATGAGGGTGCATGTGAGCTTAGTCAATGACGTCTCTTCGATTGCATGTCTCAAAATGCCCTTGAAGAGGGAAACACACACACACCTGAAGATGAAGATGAAGAGCATCAGCAGCATGCAGAATGTGGCCACATTGTCCATAGTCTTCATCAGAACCACCAGCTGTCTGCGCAGCGCCGGCATGAACCGAACCAGCTTCAAAACCCGCAGTAACCGGAACGTCCGGAGCACCGACAGACCTCCGTCAGACTGACCAACGATCTCACACACACTGCACACACACAGAGAGAGAGAGAGAGAGGGACAGTGATTGTGATGCTTGTGTTTTGGTTCAAGCACTTCTATTCTTCTGTACAAACATTACTAAAAACTGTATTATTTTATGCTTGTGGAATGGATACAAACAAAGATTGAAACCCCTCAACAATCCTTTAAATGTAGCGACAGCAGACGTTTCACTGTTCATTACCTAATGATAACGATGATTCCATCAAAGATGTTATATGGATTGCGCAGGTAATTAAAGCAGCCGAACGCTGTGATCTTGAGGATCATTTCCAGAGCAAACATACTGGTGAAGACGATGTTACAGATCTCCAGAACATTAGTGAGCTCATCTGGCTGGATGCACACACACACAGAGAGAGAGAGAGAATGAGAACAGGAAACACACCATTATCTAAAGTAATGAAAAGAAACAATCAGAGAGATTCTCATCAACTGAAAGAACAGCAGCAATTCATCAGCCAAATCACCTGATACCAGCAGGTTTGTCTGAGAGTTAGTGCTGGTTCTGGGTTGGGCTTTAGCTAACATCATTACGTCTATATAAAAACCAGTGTGTGTGTGTGTGTGTGTGACCTGCTCATGGTGCTCTATGCCCATGCTGATGGTGTTGATGAGGATGGCCACCATGATTCCTCTGTTGAAGTATTTACTCTCCACGATGCCCCACAGTTTGACCCTCATCTCCATCCACAGCTCTCGGCTCCGCCCCCGACATGCCCCCTTCTCCCTCTGACACCTGTCTGTCTCTTCTGCTGCATCCTCCTCTGTCTCCTGATTGGCTGCTGATGTGGCAGGTGCGGCTCCATCTGCTGTGCAGTGAGAGAAGAGCTCAGAGCTGCATGCATCCTTACAAACCATCCACTGATCCATCCATCATGTGACTGCTCAATCCCTGTCCCTCTCCTCCTCACCATGTTGTTGGAGGCTCTTTTCTCCTCCGTTGGCGTTTGTTTTCTCATGCGTCTGCTCTGGTGGTTTGCAGCAGAGCGTTCTGAAGAACGCAGCGGTGCGTCGGCGCGCCTTGCGGAGGACGTGGCAGACGAGCTGGAAGATCTCCTCGTAGCAGTCTCCGGGTTCGACCAGCGAGGCCAGTGTGCTGGAGGACAGACAGGCGGCTCGCTGCTCCTGCATCAGCTGATGCTCGCGCTGTTTGGTCTCCGAAAACTGAGTCGCTATGACGACCAAACACAGGTTTATCATGAAGAAAGAGCCCACCTGCGAAGGTACACAAAGATTCAGAGAGAGAAAGATAGTGAAAACGCTCACCTGTCTTATTGCAAACACACACCTGTGTCACTGCAGACACACACCTGTCTTATTGCAAACACACACCTGTGTCACTGTAGACACACACCTGTCTCACTGCAAACACACACCTGCCTCACTGCAAACACACACCTGTCTTATTGCAAACACACACCTGTGTCACTGCAGACACACACCTGTCTCACTGCAAACACACACCTGTGTCACTGTAGACACACACCTGTCTCACTGCAAACACACACCTGCCTCACTGCAAACACACACCTGTCTTATTGCAAACACACACCTGTGTCACTGCAGACACACACCTGTCTCACTGCAAACACACACCTGCCTCACTGCATTCACACACCTGTCTCACTGCAATCACACACCTGCCTCACTGCAATCACACACCTGTCTCACTGCAATCACACACCTGCCTCACTGCATTTACACACCTGTATCACTGCAAACACACACCTGTCTTATTGCAAACACACACCTGTGTCACTGCAGACACACACCTGTCTCACTGCAAACACACACCTGTCTCACTGCAAACACACACCTGTCTTACTGCAAACTCACACCTGTCTCACTGCAATCACACACCTGTCATTGCAAACACACACCTGTCTCACTGCAAAAACACACCTGTCTAACACACACCTGTCTCACTGCAGACACACACCTGTTTCACTGCAAACACACACCTGTTTCACTACAATCACACACCTGTTTCACTACAATCACACATCTGTCTCACTGCATTCACACACCTGTCTCACTGCAAACACACACCTGTCTCACTGCAATCACACACCTGTCTCACTGCAAACACACACCTGTTTCACTACAATCACACATCTGTCTCACTGCATTCACACACCTGTTTCACTACAATCACACACCTGTCTCACTGCATTCACACACCTGTTTCACTACAATCACACACCTGTTTCACTACAATCACACATCTGTCTCACTGCATTCACACACCTGTCTCACTGCAAACACACACCTGTCTCACTGCAAACACACACCTGTCTCACTGCAATCACACACCTGTCTCACTGCAAACACACACCTGTTTCACTACAATCACACATCTGTCTCACTGCATTCACACACCTGTTTCACTACAATCACACACCTGTCTCACTGCATTCACACACCTGTCTCACTGCATTCACACACCTGTTTCACTACAATCACACATCTGTCTCACTGCATTCACACACCTGTCTCACTGCAAACACACACCTGTTTCACTACAATCACACATCTGTCTCACTGCAAACACACACCTGTTTCACTACAATCACACACCTGTCTCACTGCATTCACACACCTGTTTCACTACAATCACACATCTGTCTCACTGCATTCACACACCTGTCTCACTGCATTCACACACCTGTCTCACTGCAAACACACACCTGTTTCACTACAATCACACACCTGTCTCACTGCATTCACACACCTGTTTCACTACAATCACACATCTGTCTCACTGCAAACACACACCTGTCTCACTGCATTCACACATCTGTCTCACTGCAAACACACACCTGTCTCACTGCATTCACACACCTGTCTCACTGCAAACACACACCTGTTTCACTACAATCACACACCTGTCTCACTGCAAACACACACCTGTTTCACTACAATCACACATCTGTCTCACTGCATTCACACACCTGTCTCACTGCAAACACACACCTGTCTCACTGCAATCACACACCTGTCTCACTGCATTCACACACATATCTCACTGCAAACACACACCTGTTTCACTGCATTCGCACACCTGTCTCACTGCAATCACACACCTGTTTCACTGCATTCGCACACATATCTCACTGCAAACACACACCTGTCTCACTGCAAACACACACCTGTTTCACTACAATCACACATCTGTCTCACTGCATTCACACACCTGTCTCACTGCAAACACACACCTGTCTCACTGCAATCACACACCTGTCTCACTGCATTCACACACATATCTCACTGCAAACACACACCTGTTTCACTGCATTCGCACACATATCTCACTGCAGACACACACCTGTTTCACTACAATCACACATCTGTCTCACTGCATTCACACACCTGTCTCACTGCATTCACACATCTGTCTCACTGCAAACACACACCTGTCTCACTGCATTCACACACCTGTCTCACTGCAAACACACACCTGTTTCACTACAATCACACACCTGTCTCACTGCAAACACACACCTGTCTCACTGCAATCACACACCTGTCTCACTGCATTCACACACATATCTCACTGCAAACACACACCTGTTTCACTGCATTCGCACACATATCTCACTGCAAACACACACCTGTCTCACTGCAAACACACACCTGTTTATGCATCTATTGATAATAAAAGCATTCACAAACAGGTGAATTGACTCAGATAGTAGGTTAAGAATTTCAGACACACAATATCAGCAAAATGAATATTCAGCACATCAAATAAAACACTGTATATTGCTCTTTTAGAACAGACTCTTTCTATGGTGTGTAAATCTGTGTGAGTGTGTGTGTGTGTGTGTGTGTGTGTGTGAGTGTGTGAGTGTGTGTGTGTACTTACAATAATCAGCAGAATAAAATAGATGAAGTTGTAGAATGAGTGAGCATCCATGACGTAATACATGATTTCCACCCAGCCCTCCAGAGTAATAACCTAAACACACCATCATTAGCAGAAAAACACTTTACACAGTTCTCTGGGAATGGATTTCTCTTCCAATAAGTTCAAATTAAGCACAAAGAACATCAATCACATCACATGAGCCAGAAAGCTCTGCAGTGGAAATGAGTCTCTCAACAGATACCTGAAAAATAACGATCCAGGCGTATCCGATGTTGTCAAAGTTGATGGCTCCTTTGTGCGGGTTTCTGTGTCCAGTGTGGCAGCGGGTGTAGTACCGGTTCCAGTTCACGCAGAGCCCGGGTATGAAGGCGCTGGCGTTGAGGAAGGGCTCGGTCACGAGGCCCAGAGCTTGATGGTGCAGGAGATCATCCACGTCCAGACAGCACTGATGTCCCGCCACACGCCGTGCCGGCACGTCACCGCACGACATGATCCCGTTATCCTGCGGCAGAGAGCAGATGAAGGGCCTCTCGTCGTCCTCATTGGGAGAGTAGTACGGAGCAGGAAGTGCCACACCTGTTGAGCTAAGAGAAAGAAGACGCAGTCAAACACGGGATGTGTCCAAAACCTAGGACAGCATCTTAACCTAGGCCATCAAAAGTGGCTGATATGATTGGGAGCGTAGGGAGCGTCATGTGAAGCACATGGGTGACTTGACTCGACATTTGATGCCTTTGATTTAGGAGACTAGATATGCTCCCTACATATGCTGCATACTAGGTTTTGGATCAGAGCTACAGCCGAGAGGGTCAAAGGATTTATTAGCTCGCCGTCTCTATGATCACAAAGGTGCCATTGAGATGCTTTTAATAAACTCGAGAGCACATCACGGCAAACACACAGATCAAACACTCAGAGCAAATGAAATGATATGTCAGAAGATTACAGAGGACAAACACCATCAAAGAGAAGCTGAATGTTCATTCATCTATCTACTGTTAACCATCAGCATCTCCAGACAGAGACGCTCAAGAGCTGATGTCAATAACATACAATAGAATATTAAAGTTTAATGCTAAAGACTGGAGTAATAATGCTGAAAATTCAGCTTTGACCACAGGAATAAATTACACTTTACTATATATTCACATTGAAAACAGCTGATTTACATTGGAATAATTGTTCACAATTTTTACTGTATTTTTGATCAAATAAATGCAGCTTTGGTGAGCAGAAGAGACTCTTTCAGAAACTCTTGCAGACGCCCAACTTTTGAACGCTAGTGTATTTATCAGATCTTGTTCCTCAGCGTTTTGGGTTCAGTGGGCTCTGTTAAAGACCGATGGGACAGAGATGTGTTAAAAATAGAGCAGAAGTAAGACAGGAGATTAGAGATCTCCTGCAGGGAGGGCTGGGATTGAGAGGGAATGTGGGAACACAATCCTACTGTGAGATGGAGTCAGTTCTTGTCTAAGACGTCTTAAACAAGACGCACGATAGAGCTGAATAAACACTAATATTAATATTGAGATGTAACGGAAGTAACAACATACTGTGACGTACAATCAAGTGAAACGGTATTTTGAAAAAGAGAGAAAATGTAGGGCGAAGACTTGGTTCGTTCCATCAGTTGTTGACTGGATAATGAGATGTTGGTGTGGCACTCAAAAATAGAATCTGAATGCAAGTGTGTAGTCAACTGTAAGAAAGGGGCGGAGTTTTATTAGAGGGTTGGTTGATTATGATTTCACTTTTTTAACTTTAGTTAGTGTGTAATGTTGCTGTTTGAGCATAAATAACATCTGCAAAGTTACGACGCTCAAAGTTCAATGCAAAGAGATATTTTCTTTTACAGAAATCACTTTTTAAGGACTACAATAAATGGCTGGTAGGAACTACAACGAACTTCTTCCCAGGTTAGTGACCTTAAAATTTACATAAACCCCGCCCCCGAGAACACACAACAAAGGGGGCGGGGCCATGTTGGGCTACTTTAGCGAAGAGGAAGAGTTGTTGTAGTCGAGTGTTGTTGACATGCCGTCATTTTACGCCGGACTGCTTTACAAACGAGGCTCAATTCAACACAAAAGATGAACATGACGGCACATGCTAGTGGATGAGTTGAATCAACTCCACAGCAACTACATACATTTATCCACTAACCATTCAGAAACGTCTAAAAGTTGTAACTTCTTCCTGAGTCTCTCCATCAGTGTCGACTCCGGTTTGAACAATGTAAGGCTGAACACTTTCGTCATTTTGGCTGCGTGAGATTCTCCAGCTTTGTTGTTGTTGAGTGACCGAAGCGCAAGCTGTTAAAGCTCCGCCCTCTTCTGGAAAGGGGGCCGGGAGCAGCAGCTCATTTGCATTTAAAGGGACACACACAAAAACGGCGTGTTTTTGCTCACACCCAAATAGGGGCAAATTTGACAAGCTATAATAAATGATCTGTGGGGTATTTTGAGCTGAAACTTCACAGACACGTTCTGGAGACACCAGAGACTTTTATTACATCTTGTGAAAGGGGCGTTATAGGTCTCCTTAAATACAAATGTATTAATAGATGTTGATATTAACTTGAACTAACAATGTACAATACTTTTACAGCATATATTCATCTTAGTTAATGTTAAAGTCTCTGTGATTTATCGGTGCACATCATCATTGTTTTAAACTCATGTTCCTGGTAATCTTGAATCAGAATATCTTCTCCTCCCTCTTGCAGCATCTCTTCTCTGATGATGAGGGCGGGGCAACATTTGTTCTTGTTCCTGAAGCGTTTCACTCGGATATATGTCACTATAGGGAAGAAAAAAAGAGCGCAACTTCCCTTTCATGACGACTTTAATAGTTATTCTTACTGGATTCAGGTGTGTGTCGTTTACGACACGTGAGACTAATCTTACAGTGAGACGAAAGCGTTTTTCTAGTGAATCTGTGTATTCTGCTTTCCTTAAGGATTAAAACACACACCTTCCATTATCACAGTCGCCATGTGTGACATAACAAGGTCAAAGCCGTAATTCTCCCAGCAGCCCCTGCTGTGCGCCATCACTCATCACACAGAGAAACATTAGAGGAACGAGGGAGAGAGCGAGAGAGTCCAGCTCACATTTCACCCCAGAGTCAGAAGAAAGAAATATGAAAGTATTTTTAATGTTTGTTTTTTTTAAAATGTATTTTTAAGACCATTAAAGTCAAGTCAGTCAGTTTTATTTGTATGGTGTTTTGCAGAAAGCAGCACTTTGTTTTGAAGCAGATTTACAGAAAATGTGAATGTTTATAAAATCTTCACGCCTTATTGGTGCATTTAGCAGATTAAAGCTGAGCGATAATATAGTTTACATTTTTGTAAAGTTGGCATGAAATGAAAATCGACAAATGCAAGCTTTTTGATTAAAAAATTATGAGGTTAAAACAATATAACTGCACAAATGAATCTTTCACAATAAAATCAATAACATGCATTTAGAAGAAAAAATAACCCTATTTATTTTGGAAATGCATGCTGTTGATTTTATTGTGAATGATTCATTTGTTCACCTCCGTTTTTAATCAAAATGTCATAACTGGCTCCTCCAGTGAAACAACGTATGGTGACATATGATTTACTTATCTGATCATTTATTCAGCATAGACCCCACCCCTTTATTATAATTTAAAGCAATCAACAGCTGATTGAACCACATCCCGCCCCACATTTTTTCTTTTCCTGTAATCGATTACACTTGAACATACATCAAAATACAGAAGAAAAGACCTGTTGCCACTGTGTGAGTGAACTGAGATTCTAAACAGCTATAAAACTGTATTTTGCATTATTTTCTGAATGTATTTTTAACCCAATGATCAATTGCTCCTTTCAAATGTCATTTTGATTCTTGAGACACAGAAAGATGACAGTTAAACTGCATACGGTACTGATTCTTAATCATTAATAATGATTTCCGTTCACTGAAGCAGCTCTGTGACGCTGTGTGCTTCAGTGAGGGATCCGCTGTGTGCTCTAATGAGGGATCATCACGACAGTCTTCAGCCCCCGTGAGGCTCAATAAAGGCTGTGAGTTTACGCTGGTCAGGAGCAGCACGACCCTCAACGCTGGAGGTTCAAACCCCAGGAGAGCCTTCAGTCATGTGAATGTGAACCAGAATAGAACTCACGTTCCATCAGAAACCAACAAAAAAGAAGAACCAGAGGCCGATCAGGAGGATGAAAACCAGCTGTTATTTTAAAGGCTCCTAATGTTGTTTTGGAGTCTCCTACAACAGCTATCCGAGTCTTTAGCCATTTTCAAAAAACTGCTAAAGACATATCTCTTTTGTCAACACTTGACCCAGTAATATATATATATATACGATGAAACTGTGACTTGACACGGCACTTACATACTGTTGTACTCATGTTGATTTGATTGCTTCTACTATTCTCACTTGTAAGTCGCTTTGGAGAAAGCGTCTGCTAAATGACTAAATGTAAATGTAACAGGTTCACATTCATCCAAGGTCAAAAAACACTTTTCTCTCAGTGTCTGAAACGGTTCGTTCAAAGATTCGGTCTCTCTAAACCCCGCCTTTCTGAGAGCTGCTCTGCTGCGATTGGTCGGATACCAAACGCTCATTAGCATATCTGAATTTCACCTCTTCCTCAGCTACAACTACAGTGTTTGAAAGCAGACGCTGTTCAGCCAATGAAGATCATAGACTGGCATTATGCAAATTAGTTACAAACCTACACAGGTCCAGCAGGAAGTGAGATGACTCGTTTCAGGCAGTTCAAAATCACTTCTTTCTTTTGGGAGACAAAAACTACATTTATCTGCGCTTTGCAGACCTTTTACATTCACAAACATCTCTATTACACACTGCATGAAAGGTCACATCTAAAAGAGCATAATAGGAGCACTTTCGTTACAGTCAGTGGTGTTCAGACTCACAGGGTGAAGTTCTCCTCCGGGTAGCAGCGGTTGCGCAGAAGCCCCGCCCACAGCTGCACGCCGATGATGCCGAAGATGAAGAAGACGAAGAAGCAGAGCAGCAGCACGTTCCCCAACATCGGCAGTGTGTCCAACAGCAGATTCACCAGGATCCTCATGCCTGACACACACACACATCACACATCACAAATCCCAAAAACCTTAACTTGATTTAATGAGTTACAACTTGAGCAAGAGCAGAAGAGCTGCGTTTGGGGACAAACTTTCAGAGAGTAGAGCTTTCTGACATGTAAAGATGTAAGAGTCTGTGAAGGCGTTTCTGACTGCCGTTCATCCTCTGATCTGCAGGAGAGAGTTTGGAGGTGTAGTCGAGTGTTTCCAGTGCTGTGAGGTGAAGTTAACGCATGCAAATAACTGACTTTACTGAGAGATCGGAGAAACTGAGAGAGTCTCAGCCGTGCTTTAATCAATGGGACTGTAGAAACCATCACAGTGTTATTTCAGATTCATGATCAAGATACTAAAACACCACTTTATTTTTATGTATTTTTAGTTTTCTTGTTAATTTCTTGCTAAGTTCTTCCGCAGAGTTTCTGTCTTGTTTTCAGCTCAAATATCTAAACATTCTTAAATCAAGATACATTTACTGGAGAAACAAGTCTTGTTTTCTAATAAATAAAAATAAAAATGAATTTAAGACAAATGAAGTGAAATAATGAAAAAATATATATATATAATATCATTAAAATAAAATAAAAATTAAATTAAATAATAAACTAAATAAAATTAAAAGTTTAAGCTAAAAAAAAAAAAACAACAACAAAAAATATCTACCAAGTGTAAAAAATAAACTTGTTTTTCCTTTCTGTTGTTTATATTTTAAACATGACTCGAGCAATAGAAGTATTATTTTAGATACGTCTACATAGTTTTATATAGTTGTATATCTTAGTTTTAGTTATTTCTGTACATCAAGTTAAACTAAATAAAAATGAGAAAATGCTACCTTGGAAACATTATTTCTGTTCTCTGAATGTTCAAAACATCCCGTTTTTATTCCTGGTTGTGCGAACGTTAAGGGAACGTTCCATTGTATCATTCTTCAAACATTATGGGAACGTTACTTTTGAATGTTCTCTGAACGTTCTGAAACAAGCAGTAACATTTAAAAAATGTTCCATGAACGATGTATAAATGTTTTTGTGATAACGTTTTAAGAACATTATTAAAGACCAGATAACTCTGAACGAACGTTCTATTGATGTTACTGAAGAACGTTTGTTCATAACGTTGAAAGAACCTTGCCAGAACGTTCCCTGTTTGCTGTAAAGTGAGTTAAACCTGACAAAATCTCCCAAAAGCTTCCTCATTTATAAAAATAAAGTAACTAATTTTAAAATTGTTAAAATGCAGAAAGTTATGTCAGGGTTAGGTGAGAGTTTTTATAACTAGCTGTATATAAAATCATTAGACATCTATGGAAGGTCTAATCCTCATAATGGAAGTGTGTTTCCAGTGTTAAATCCTCATCAGCTAATGTTTCTCAGGAGGGTTTGATCTGTTTCATCATCTGATCAGAGGCTCCTCTGTATGATTCAGCACTGGTGAATCACTCATGTTTGATTCAGGACTCACTGGGGACTCTGTTGATGGCTTTGAGCGGCCGCAGGACTCTCACCGTCCGGATGGCCGTCAGGTTGATGTTCTGCAGGTCCAGAGAATACTCCACCACCCTAAACACACACATTAAAAACACACATTTCAAGCATCTAACACAGCACAGATGGTGTTTTATACACTGATTCTTCGGCGGCGTTTGTTCATGAGCGTCTCCAGCAGAAAGTCCTCAAACACACACAGCTGGTGTGATGATCTCTGGCATCTGATCTGAGCTCAACATATTCACATAGAGTACATGAAAACACAGAGCTGGCGTTCGTTAAAGATCTCCATCTGTCCCGCTTTCACACACTGATTCACAGACTGATCAGAGAGTCTATAGACTGTAGATTCACAAATAAAACACTCGCGTTCAGTGTAACAGAAGACACTGAGGTTTGAACACATAAACGGATCGCATGCACACCTTCAATGCAAATACATCAATGCATTCCAGTGACCACAGAACAACAGAGCCAAACACAGACTTTAAATGACATGTTTAATGTTTAAATGACAGACTTTAATGCTGTAAAGTCAGACAACAGTCTAGGTGAAATTCTGTTCATAACTTTGGGGTCAGTAAGATTTTTTAATGTTTCTGAAAGAGTCTCTTCTGCTCACTAAAGCTGCATTTATTTGATCAAAAATACAGTAAAACAGTGAAATATTATTCCAATGTAAATCAGCTGTTTTCTATGTGAATATATAGTAAAGTGTAATTTATTCAGCATCATTACTCCAGTCTTCAGTGTCACATGATCCTTCAGAAATCATTCTGATATGATGATTTGATGCTCAACAAACATTTATGATTATTATCAGTGTTAAAAACAGTTTCATATTTCTGTGGAAACCGTCATACATTTTATTCTTCAGGATTCTGTGATGAATAGAAAGTTCAGAAGAACAGAATTTATTTGAAATAGAATCTTTTGTAACATTATAAATGTCTTTACAGTCACTTTTGATCAATTTAATGCATCCTTGATGAATAAAAGTATGAATTATTAATACTTTTGAACAGTAGTGTATATGTTTTATATAAGCTTGTTTTCGCCACTAAATAAAAAAAATAGGTAATTGTGACTTTATATCTCACGACTCTGAGAAAAAAGTCAGAATTGTGAGATAAAAAGTCCAATTACCGTTTTTATTTTTGTTTCATGGCGGAAACAAGCTTCCAAAGAGGAACCAGACTGATATTGTGTTGCTTCTTAACCATATTTTGGTGACAAATTTGTACCCAGAATGTTATGAAAATATTATTTCTGAATGTTTAAAACGTTCTTTTTAAAACTTTGTAATTTTCTTGGTTATGCGAATGTTAAAGGAACGTTCCATTGTATCATTCTTCACACATTATGGGAATGTTACTTTTGAATGTTCTCTGAACGTTCTGAAACAAGCAGTAACATTTAAAAAACGTTAGACGAACATCCAACTAAAACGTTTTAGAAAAAAAACGTTCCATGAACGCATAAATAATGTTTTTACACTAACATTTTGAGAACATTATTAAAGACCAGATAACATTGAATGAACGTTCTATTAACATTACTGGAAGAACGTTTGTTCATAACTTTGAGAGAACCTTGCCAGAACGTTCCATGTTTGCTGTAAAGTAGGCTAAAAATCACAAAATCCTCATTTATAAAAACAGTATAAAAATAAAGTAAATAAACTTCCATTAAAACAAGCTTCCATAGTTTTATAGGATACCACAAAAAAACATTATACACTATAAACATTTTTTTTTTTGTTTTTTGATTTAAGTAAACTAAATTTAGTTTACCATGTTTATCTAATAGATTTGATCCAATGTATTCGAATGGACAAAATTTAAATTATCTCAACTTTTGGAAGCAAGTAAAACTAAAAAGAAAAAATATATATATATATATAAAATTAGTTTTTTATTTTTTTTTATTTTTTTTTCACTATGTATGAGAATATGAGCATCATGATGACTCACACCTGAGCTGAACTGAGAAGCTTTGAGTTCTCATATATCTGAACATGAGAACATGAGAAACTCACCCGGCCATCACAATGAAGAAGTCCAGTCTGTTCCAGGTGTCGCCCATATAACAGCGCCGGCCGAAGATCCCCAGAGCAACCATCTTCACCACCATCTCCAGCGCAAAGAAGATGTAGATGAAGGCATCAAAGGCCTGATGAGGTTAAACAACATATTCATATTCAGTAACGTCACCGATCTGACTGTACAGACACTATCAGATGAGAACTAAAACTTGAAATAATGCTGACTGGAGAATCATCTGTGTAATTAAATCAAGTGACATCAGCAGTTTAATGATCAGCTAATTAACCTGAAGCTCTGATGACGAGTCTCCAGATGACGAATCATCTGAGTGTGTGTGTTTGAATATAAGACCTGAAGTGTGTGTTTAACGTGCTGAAATCTCAGGAGATGAGCGATTAGACACGGACCAAACGCTCATTAACAGGCTGGCGAATCGGTTCCTCAGACTGACCTGCAGGATCTGACAGCGATCAGAGGAGCAGTCGATGTTCTCGCAGGGCTGGTACATTCCCAGCGTCACACAGTTCAGCAGGATCACCATCATACTGACCCGCTCGAACCACGTACACGAGTTAAGGAGCTACACGACTACTGTTCAACATCACAGAAGACATCTCAATGAAGCTTCAGTGAAACCAATAATAAACCCACAGCTTTGGTGAGCAGAAGAGACAAACATTTGAAAAAAATATGTACCAACCCCAAACATTTGACTAAGTTTGATATGCTGTAAAAGAACAGCGTGAACATTCAGCTGAACGTCTCCTTTACCGTTTCACAGAAGAAAGAACTTCACACAGGTTTGGAAGCACGTGAGGGTGAGTAAACGATGACAGAATCATCATGTTTAGCTGATCTGGACAATATTATGATCAAATGTTGAAACAGATGTCAGTGAATGTAACTAGTAAAGGCACTGGTGGGCAGTGCAGCTCCTCTGTTGCTATAGTAACACACACTCACCTCAATCATCGGCCGCAGGTCAAACACACCAACAAACTCAATTACTCAGATTCTTGATTCCTTTACTGCAAGACATTATATGTAGACAGATAGATAGATAGATATCGCCATATGATTAATTACAGTACACTAAGATCAAAAATTTTGTTTAACTATGCAAAAGAGGCAGTATTTAATTTAATATGCACTGATTTGCATACATTTCCAGAGCAAAAATCAGAACATTCAAAATTCTTGTTTGATTTTTATTGAAATATTAATGTTTTTTCTTTTTATCAGTCCATAAATCAGAAATATATATATATATTCACCATGTTTTAAGAGTAAAATGTTCTATCAACAGGCAAACGTCTAGACAAAAATTGTAAAAAAAAAAATATATATATATAAATTATAATAAAGATGATAAAATAAATAAATAAATAAAATTAAGTAAATAAAATAAAAGAGTTTAAAAAAAATTTAATTAGATTTAAATAAATAAATGAACAAAATATTAATCTATTAAATGAATTAAATTTAAAATAAATAGATAAAATAATACATTTACACTATAGTGAGTACAAAAATGTATAATAAAGTAACTTAATAGAAATTAATTTTAGATATTTAATACAATTTTTTTCTGTCTATACACTCCAAAAAATGCTGGGTTAAAAACAACCCAAGTTGGGCTGAAAATAGACAAACCCAGCGGTTGGGTTAAATGTTTGCCCAACCTGCTTATCAGTTTTATTTAACTCAACTATTGTTTAAAAATGACTATATGGCTGGCTTAAAATGAACCCAAAATATGTTGGAAAATAAAAATCAGACACATAATTACTAGAGGCAACAATAATAATAATTAAAAGGTGATTTAGGCAATTTAATAATCTTTTATTGTTTAATTATTATTCATTAAACTTATTAATAAATGTTCATTTATTAAACATTAATGAATTTCCAGCCTCCAGAAAGGCACGTTAAACAGACTCTCATCATGACTGTATGAAACATTCAGCAGTGTTTCCGTCCCATCTTGAGCGCTGGGGGTGAATCCAGCGTCAGGTGTCATTAAACACTGATCTGAAACGGATCGGGTGTATTTATGCAGGTCCAACAGAACCGCAGGCAACGCCGTCTGAATCACCACAGTAATGAAGGCCTTTCCTGAGACGGAGTGTGAGAGGAAGATGGGAGCATTTGAGTCGGAGACACTGCAGTTAGACAGGAGGATATACATCACATACTGGTGTATAATCCTGGAAATGAGTAAGCTAAACTATAACTGCAGGTCTGTGATGAGGACATCTTGAACATTTATTCAGTACCTACACTCGTCTTGCACTGATGCTTCACTCATTACGTCATCAGGTTGGAGGAGAAAACGTCAAAATTGCGTATCACAGAGCAGTGCAAGACGAGCATTTATGGTTAAAAAGTATATACGATAAGATAAGACTCTTATTCCTCGTCTGGGATCGTGTAGAAGCTGCACTGAAACTGACATTTGGACCTTCAACCCGTTGAACCCCAGTGAAGTCCACTATATGGAGAACAATCCTGGAACGTTTTCCTCAAAAACCTTCATTTCTTTTCTAGAAAAAAACATTACTGGTGTGCATCTTGAGACAAAACAATGGCAATGACATACTTTAAGATATATCAGTGCAAGTTGCTTTCAGTTAAAACAGCTCAAACATGCATTTTAGTTTAGGACTAGATTAAGCCTTGTCTGTGAGAGCAGGGGTTATTGTTTCCACAGCGACACTCTCTGATCTCCACAGCAACAGCAGAGTTTTTAAATCAAGTTAATTGAGAATCCAGAAGCTGATGGCAGCAGAACATCAGCGGACGAAACAAAACAAACTTGTGTGATGCTGGAAACATTCAGCGTTCACTTCACTTATATCTGACCAAACCAAAGTATAGATCACATATGTGCAAATGACAGCAACAATGAGAGCTACAAGATGGGGACAGCCGTGAAGTGTCACGATAAATGAAAGGAAAACATTTCTGGAGTAACGAGGTGACTGATGCTTCACAAGCACTCAAGGAAACAAATATGTACAAATGAGTCTCATGCACTCCTGTGCGACTGTCGGAGATACAAATGAGAATAATGCATTTATTAAAAAAGATAAAGTTGGTCGTTCAACCAACTAAAGAGGACCGAAAATCAAAAGTGCTTGGAGAAAAGGTGCAGTACCCTAGAGGAATAAACTTGAACTTTACCAGTAGTTATTACTGTCTGATGAAGACCGAAACATTTTTTATTAAAATACTATGTCAAATTACTAACAGTGAACAGCAGTATTTACAGAAAAGGGTTTTCTGGGAATATCTGAACAGATTTAGACAGGAATATTCCCCATGTTAAGTTTGAATCCTAAAGTCTGGATGGGAATCAGCACTTTTGAATCATAGATTCAGAAACTTCTTCATGGTTATATGAATAACAGTTCCCTTTCGAAAGTGAACTTGCACTGTGTCCAAGACACTAATGGGGAAATGCCTCCGGCATGCCGGTGTCTGAAGCACGTGTTAAAACACAACAATGACACTGGCCGACGACAGCCTATGATGTCACTATCAGTGTGACCAGAGTATAAATAGGCCACTTGTAGTACATGTCATTCTCTTTCTTGTCTTCAGGATCCATTTATTTTTGTACATGTAGACATGGCAATCACCAAGCCAAGCGTTTCAGGAAGTACATGCCCTCATATCAGAGATGACACTTGAGGACACACGACTTGTGCGTTATGTGTTTGGGTAAGCACCACATGCGTTCAGCTCTCCAGGGAACCTAATGCACGCATTGTGAGGTGCGCTTTGTGATGCATTTGCGAGACTGACTGAAAGAGACAGGTACCTGACAGGATGCGGTTTTCACCCTAGTTGTTCACCCAACCCTTCCTAGTTGTAGGCACCTTTGTGAGTTTTGGAATCTGGAGACCCATTTTTTCCTTGGGTTTGACTGTTTTTGTGGTTGACTATAAGTGGAACCCTTAATAGTAGGATTCCCAACTGCCTATGAGTCTCAGTTGAGAATTTATAATGGCGCAGCTAGCATTTTTGCCTTATACTTTCCTGTGGTCTGCCGACCAAGGGAGTGGTCTGTTCAACTTGGGCGAACCCCTCCTGTTGTATTGCACCTCTGAAGTGCTGGAGCCTAGAATCATATTACAGCTTTTACAATTGTTGTAGCTAGCCTTAGCTTGTAGCTCCTATTGATAATTTAGGATGAGCGTGGAGTAGAACCTTCCTGGTTATGGGCAAGGTCTGCCGCTCCCTGTAATGAGCTTGCTCTGACTTCAGCATCATTCCAAGTTAGACAGTGACATAGAGTGGTATGTTACTCTGTGAGCCTCCTTGATGGAACTGTCTTCAAGGTGGAGCATTGTTAGGCCTCCTCTCGCTCTAGAGAGTCATCCTGCTGAGGCCTTCGCGCCGCAGTGCTCCGCTTAAATAGCAGTATCGAGTTGTCAGGCTCTTTTATGAGCCTCCTTGGTAAGCAGTCTTTAGCGTAACGCGTTGTTAGGCTTCCTCTTGCTTTAGAGAGTCATCTTGCTGAGACCTCCATTCCTAGAGCTCAGTTAGGGTGGCTCCACCGGGTCTCATGGCTCTCTATGAGCCTCCTTGGCAGAACCACACTTAGGGAAATGTCACTGGCGTGTTGACACATGCTTCAGACACCGGCAAAAGGGGAACGAGACACTGCATCCTAGGACGCAAATGTCTCGTTCCCCTTCTCAGGGAACCATGGTTACATTTGTAACCCGAGATGTTTTCTGAATAAAATAAGGTGAAAATCACTACATTGTAAAAAAAAAAAAAAAATTGACTGTAAAAGACTGAAAATACACAACACAAAAACTTCCAATAAACTTGAGTAAACAGTACTGAAAACAGAAATGTTCTTAATCTTCTTAGCATTAGTAAGAAGTATCAGCAGAAACCCTCCGACAGCAGCGTCATGTGATTCTGACTCCAACACAAACACAGTCATACACTCATCGTCTTGACCACTAGTGAGGAACCTCATAATGTGACCTTTACCAGTGTATGAAGGACTGGAGCGATATGATGAATGACAGTGTCGTTACTCAAACACTCTCTGATATAGTGTTTATAGATATATAAAATAAACAATGGCATGAGACGCGAGCTGAGATCGACCTGTGAGGAACATGAAGGTTCAGCGCCTCCGACACCCAGAGGAATGAAAAACAGAAATCTGAAGCCGGGACTTCTGTTAAAGCACTATATTAAATGATATGGGACTGCTGCTCTATTTTCACTGTATTACTGTAAACACAACTGATGGACAAGACAAGTTATTTTCTGTGTTGACGGACATCAGAACCAAAAGATTTAAAGCCTCGAACTAAAGCCTTGCTCTGGTTTGGATTGTTTCTAATAGTTGCACTCATCTTTTCTTTTGTGTCGTACATCCAAGTGAGACGCTTCTGGAACAAGAACAAATGTAGGGCGGGGCTTGATTTTGATTGGATGGTTGTGGTTTGCTATTGGTGGATCTCATTTGAGTGACAGTTTGCCCCGCCCTCATCATCAGAGAAGAGAAGAGATGCTGCAAGAGGGAGGAGAAGATATTCTGATTCAAGATTACCAGGAACATGAATTTAAAACAATAATAATGTACACAGATAGATCATTTCTTCCCTGACGCTCGGCAGTTAAATGGGCTTTTCTCTCCCGCTGCCGACGGCAACAGAACCCCGCGAGCATTCCTCAACACAGAACCCGTCCTGTTGCTGTGGCAACAGAAAAAAAGAGCAGGAGACAAGGGTGTCGCACTCCTCAGAGAGACTGTTTGAGATGCAGAACGAACACAAATGAAATAAAACTAATGTGTGTGACGGAGGGAAACTCCCATCACACCTCGACACTGACACTTCAAACTGAACTGAGCATCGTCTGTGATCCTGCAGTGGAAGATCTGAAAGGTGCTACACAAATAAAATGTGGCATTTTTATTCAAATGAACACTATCATACTGCTGTTTTTTAAGTTTTTTAAGCAATTAATACTTTTATTCATCAAGGACACATTAAATAGATCAGAAGTGACAGTAAAGACATTTATAATGTTACAAAAGATTCTATTTCAAATAAATGCTGCTGATTTTCTATTCATCAAAGAATCCTGAAAAATAAAATGTACCTAAAAAAAATGGTAATAATACTTCACAAAATTACTTTTTTTTTTGTTTTTTAAACTAAGCCTAAACTCACTTAACCAACCTTTGAATGGTAGTAATTATGGATTTAATAATATATACTAATTTAACAATATGCAAGGAAATTCAATTCTAAATCATTTGACCATTTTAAAATCACCCTCTCTTGTAGTGAGGTTTGAAGAGTTTAAAAGGTGCTGTAAGATAAAAACTAGATTAAAAAGTTTGTTGAAACAAACTTTAAGTTGGCTTGAGAAAGCTGGGCCAGAAAGCTTGATTAGCACATTGAAAACATGTTTTTAACATGATTGAGCCCGTTGCTAGCTTGTTTCTAGCATGATTTAACACATTGGTAGTGTGATTTAACATCTTGCTAGCATCCCAGAAAACATTTGGACGTTTAATAACTGTTGAAAAGACATGCCTCTGACATGTCCCGTCATGGTTGAAAAAAAGTTCCAAAATGAAATTTGAATGGATGTCTTATGTTATCTTATTAATGAATGAATGAATGAATTAATTAATTAAGTATTATACATTGATCTATACGTAGCTAAAAGTCAAAGTAACAATTATACATGCAACCCCAGAGAATTGTAGACATGTACAAATGTATCTGAATGCATTTTTAGGAAATGTCCTGTGTTGCGTATTTTTACCGATTTATGCCGTCCTACCACGACTTTTTTTGGCCAGGGACACAACATTGAACCAATGTTTGCTGGGATGATTTAGCACATTGCTAGCATGATTTAACATGTTGCTAGCAGGATTTAACAAGTTGCTAGCATGATTTTGCACATTGCTAGCTTGATTAACACATTGCTAGCATATTGCTAGCATGATTTAATACATTGATAGCATGATTTAACATCTTGCTAACATGATTTAACATGTTTATAGCATGATTTACCATTTTGCTAACATTGCTAGCTTGATTTAACACGTTGCTAGCATGATTTAACACGTTGCTAGGATGATTTAGCATGTTGCTAGCACCTTGCTAGCACATTGTTAGCACAATGCTAACAGGTTGTTAGCACATTGCTAGCACAATTTAGCACATTGTTAGCATGATTTAACACGTTGCAAACATGATTTAGCACGTTGCTAGCACAATGCTAGCCCGTTGTTAGCATGATGCTAGCACAATTTAAAAGAAGAAGAAGGAGTTTATTAGCGTTTCAGTGAGTTGGCTTTCTCAAGCCAACTTAATGACCCATTTTGCATTTTTAATCCAACTGTATGTCTTTACTTTTAGCAGTCAGATCATATAATGAAGGGAGAAAAAGACGACATCAAATTTGATATTAACGAATCAAATGAAGACTGTCATCCAGATCAAACAGTACATGAATCTAGATCACACACTACATCTGACAGTTTATCAGTTTGATATCATACTGTACTCTCGTTCAATAAACAATATGTAGTTTGTTTTCCATCTGCACACTGAAGTTTCTCTTTTGAATTTCCATTTGTTTGATCAATGATCACTTGTTACTTCATAGTGTGGCAGAATGTATACCGCTAAAGTGTGTGTTGTGGGTTAATTGCATTATAAATAGTCCCAGAAAAGGGATTTGTATTGCTAATTAGTATTTTTGCGGTGTTGCGCTGGTGTTATCTGTCAGCTCTTTGAATGTCAGCGCCAGCGTTCATCCTGACGCTCAGATCTCTCTCATCTCTCATTCAGCTTGTGTTTCTGTGCAGGTGAGTCGTTTCCCTTTGATTTCAGCTGCTGTCTGTTGGACGTTTCAGTGAAACGGATGAATCCAGCCCTTAATCTTTTACATTTAAACACAGAAATACACTCTATGAGCCCCTCCAACAGCAGGCGAGCGACGGGACGCCGCTAAAACTGACGAATAACCGCATTAAAGAAAAAGTAAGCAGCGTGAGAGAGACCTGAAGGCCAAACTGAGACTTAAACATGAGGAATACAGAACAACTTTTCTACTTTTCTCTCCAAAATGTTACTGTTTTGATTTATGATGCTTGGAAAGATCCCTTCAAAAACACAAATACTGTATTAACTGAATGTGTTCTAATGTAACAATTTTTCTAGAATAATTACCTTCATCAGTGATCCTGAAAAACACTGACGACTGTTAACAACTTCAGATTAAACATTCAAAGAACTAACCTACACACACACTGATTAAAGTTGAGTCACTGCTGTGTGTGTGTGTGTGTGTGGTCTCTCAATCTCCATGGCAATAACAGCTGCTGTGGGTCGTAATTGAAAGCAATGAGAAAAAATAGAACAAAGAAATTGGAAAAGAAAATAAAGCGAACCTAGTCGAGAGAACATGAGGCTGTTAATGATGGATGAGCTACAGATGGAGGAGCTCAAACATACAGGAGTCTAAACAAAACATGAAGCTGAAGTGTGTAATTTCTGCATCACATGGAATTAAAGAGGATCTATTCTGCTTTTCTCCATCTTCATCCTTCTTCAGTGTGTAGTGTTGCTGTTTGAGCATGAAAAAGCTCTGCAAAGTTCCAGTTCTTCTCTATATCAGTGTCAGTGTTTCTGAACTCCATTGTAGTGTTGAGTTCTCTTCACAATATTCCTCATTTAAATAATTAATACGGAGAATAAAGGGGCGGGGCCTGGTTGAGTTAGTTAGTAGTGTGTTGAAACTGGCGGTTATGGTAAGGGGCGGGACATTTCCCAAACACCAATCACAACACACTGCTCCAGCCGACCAATCAGAGCACATTGTGCTTTTCAGAAGGAGGGGCTTCATAGAGACAGAGCGTTACTGACAGACTGGAAAGAGAGGAGCTGCAACAATGGAGAATATGAGGAAAATAATCAACAGTCAAGCAGGAAAACCTGCTCTAGTAGAGCCTAAAAACAACATCAAGACTGCATAATATGGCCTCTTTAAGAAAATAATGACTATTTTCAAACTAGTTTCCTGAACACTCCCCTGTCTGTCATTAGTCAGAGGCAGATGGTCACGCCCCCAAACTCACACGATTGGTTGAGTCAGAAATTGACATGCCTGGTCGCTCAAACACCCAAGCTGCGTCCGGAATCGTGTACTGTCTGAGTAGGTACTACATTTGAATTTAAATTTACTTCACGACTGTTGAAAAAGTACGTTCTGATGCGTGTAGTATGAATGAAAACCAGATGTACTACATGTTGTTACTGTCACATGACCTACCAGCGTCAATCACGTCCCCTCAACTCCAATCATATGCATCGTATCTCGCCGAAATAGTAAATCATCCAGGTACTTTTCGCCTACTGTTTTTTGAATACTATGAATTCGGACGTATTACTCTGTTCACATACTGTTTTTCGCGTACTATATAGTAGAGAAGTATTCGATTCCGGATGAAGCGACGGTGTTTCACTACCAACGACTGACTTATAGAGAGTCTGAACATTAAAGTGACTATCTGAAGTTCATCTAGAGCAGATCAGGCCGTTCTCTGATTAACCCAGTAAATCCCTGGAGCTCTGATGAGATGAACAGGAACAATTCTACACAGCTACACCCTTACAGACGTGTCTGGATCCATCACTGAGATTTCAGAGGCTCAACATTATCTAGTGTATTTCACAATATCAGTATTATTCTGTGAGCAAAGCATGTTGCCACAATAATCGAGGTGTTGCTATGCATTTTCGAGGGTGTTCTGAGTGCTGAGGTTAACCCTAACATCAACTGGATATCAAACTGCAAATGATTCAGCACAGACCGCCGTCTCTCTGATGACAGACATTCAGCGCCGATGATCAGTGGATAATGATGACTCTTCACTGGTCTTTTGTTCATGTGTAAGACAGAATGAGACTCTGATTTGAATATTCTCCATAAACATGAGAAAAAGACCACAAACACTGAGTGTTTGTTTGTTTGTTGTGTGTGTTGTGTTTCAGTGGTGAAGCTGAAGTCAGATGTTAATTACTTCTCATCTCGTGAACACAGAGACGCTGTTAACATGACATTTACTAACCCAACACACACTGATCACCTTCACCTCTGAGAACGACAACAAACATTACGTGAATATCACACAATATCTAGATGATCAGCGTCTCAACAGACCTCAATAAACCTCCAGCTACACACACATATGCACACACACTGTCTGAGATGTAAAAGCAAACTCTACAATGCTTTGACAAATACTGTTCTCACGAGTTCTGCTAGCGAAGAACCATGAATGATCGGTCAAAAACAAGAACACACAAAGCTAACCATAAACCACCAGCTCCAAATGACACAAGTACTTCACATATTAGATGAAAGTACAAAAGTTGAACAAATGTCATATCTGAGGAAGATCTAGGTCGACCAAGTTTTTCTTTCTCCAGTTGCCGGCCACCGCCGATCATTTTCACAACACTTTTCATGCCTCTCAGAATATTTTATTGTATGAATATCTGATCATACAATAAAACTAGCAACATTCTGAACAAAAATCGTGTTTTTGTCAAAGACTGTCCGGATAGGATTCAGAGCGATGATCAAAACACAGATGGAGCACATCAACATCTCAAAGCTTCACAATCGTTTCCTCTTTATGGTTCAACATTTCATTCAGTAACGTCAGACAGTTTTGATTTATATGCTGTTAAATGTTTGATGATCGTGTTATTTATGTGCGTCAGCAATGCTTCTGTCGCTTGTTTCTGCTTCTTCTTCGCCTGTGTTTTGATCAGGAGATTCAGTACTCTTTCAGAAGATGTGGTATAGCGCCCCCTACAGTGAAAACACGGATTGCAGGAAAAACTCACCAATGGCGGGGAAAGAGTTAAAGGAGACTGATTATCATCATCAGTTTCCCAACTAGACTAACCTGAGCGTCTGAGTTCAACTGACACATGTGATTCCAGCAAATACAGACACTTGAAACACCCAAACAGAGAGACTCAGTGATTATAAGATTCATTCACACACACACACACACACACACCGTCTGACAGCCGGACAAACACCTGAGCGCCTCTTCAGAGCCATTTTGATCTTTATAAAAGACGCCTGACATTTAGAGACATTATTCACTGCTGGAGCTGAAGAAACACGGGAGGACAGAAGAGAAGAGGACGAGAGACACTGACACACTGAGAAAGAGAGAGAGAGAGAGAGAGAGAGAGGGGGCATGATGTCATCCCTGCACACAAACACTGATGTCTGAAGAGGTCAAGCATTAGAGAGACTCTAAAGACTTCTGAACTCACACTAGACTGAAGATCATCCATTACGCTCATATTCTGACATCATCCATGTGTCAATCACAGTGATCAGGTCATTGATCTTGTTTGACTGATGTATGTCTGAAGAGCAGCAGGAGATGATCAATACAGGTCTGCAGCGTCTCTACAGCGTCACATCAGCACAGACTCCTGCTGTTGAGCACATCTTGATGACGCACACAGTACAGCGGGTTTCTACTCTCACATCCATCTGCATCACTGGAGGAAGACCGAGACCTCCACACTGCTGTTCGCCAAAATGATGCTTCAAATAAGAAACACAATCACTCTAAAATGAAGGGCAGAACGACATTTGGACAGCCAACACACAGCAAATCACAATTTTTAGATGAAAAATGATGATCTGAATTTTTCCTAAATCATGCAACCCTAGTTTCAGATCTTTTTTTTTTTTTTTAAGTTATCCATATCTGATCTCAGATGTACAAACATGGTCTAAGCATCATATAAAAACCACTCTATCACTTCAGATGTCAGTCAGACTGTGTAAGTGGGCGGTTCCTGGCCAGAATAAACCAATTATAGGCCAACTGAACGCTGTGCAGGACTATAGTTGAGTGAGAATGACATTTCAGAAGAGTTCTGCTCCATCACATTTGAGCTGAAATAACACACATTATAAGTAAGAGAATCTTTAAGAGGAAAAATATCCAGCTGTAATATCTCACACACACTGTAATTATATTCTCAGAGCAAAACCATTAAAGCGTATGGCTCCACCGCTGATTTATCATTATATTCTGTCATTATATTTTCATCACAGGAAATGGTTTATTATTATTCACAGTTGTGCTGAAAGTCACCCTGGGAATGAGAAGATGTTCGTCGCTGAAGCAGAGCGTGTCGTAAGCAGACACCATGTGATGCGGATAAACCGCATGTTTCGTATCATGTAAGAGTTTAATATGCTGGTGTGTGGCGCAGGTTCATGGACCAATGAGATTTGACTGTGGGCGGGGCTAACACAACACTGCACTAATTAGGGCCCAATGAAATCCAAAAAGTAAAAAATAAATAAATAAATTATATATATATATATTTTGGGCCCTATGAAATCCATTTTATTTTCCCCTAAATTCCGTTTTATTTTATCCCATTCCTTTTTTCTTTTTTGTAATGTTTTAATGGTTACATTAAATTGTAATTAAAAGGATGTCTAATTAATTGAACTCATGAAATGTATAGAATTTAACATCAATTTATGAAAAAAAAAAAAAAAAGTATATTTTCAGGGCCCTATGAAATCCATTTTATTTTTCCCAAATTCAGTGTTTTCCATTTAAATGTTTCTGGACTCGGTTTTATTGGTTTAATTAAATTTTAATAATCAAAAAGCAGGTTTAATCAATTGAATTCCTAAAACTTTAATAACTTAATTTATTAAGTTATTTTCAATAATAAAGCCCTATGAAATGTTTTATTTTATTTATTTATTTTTTTGTCAGTTAAAATTTTTTCTGGATTTATGATGTAATACATATACACACTGTCTGTGCTGCCCTATGAAATCCATTATTTTATTTTATCCCAGATTAAATTTTTTGGATTTTGTTTTCTTTTTTCTTTTTCCATTAAAATGTTTCTGAAATGTTTTAATGGTTAAATTTAATTTTAGTAATTAAAAAGCATGTCTGATCATGAAATTATGAAACTTGTAAAATTTAAAAACTATTTATTAAACAATTATTTTTCCCTAAATTCCATTTTATTTTATCCCAAATTCCTTTTTTTTCGTTTAATTTTTTTTTTATTTAGTTTTTTTCAATTTAAATTTTTCTAGAATATTTTTTTCAAATTCATTGTTTTGTTGTTTTTATTTTTTCTGGATTTATGATGTAATACAAAATTCTTTGCGAAGTACTATTCATTCAGCTGCACAACAGTAATACATTTCTGTCACAATTTCTTCAAGTTAAACTGAACTTTTATTTTGACGGGTTGTCAAACACCTTTGAGTAACTGTGTGTATATCAGGCCTTGAGATTGACAAAATTAAAAATCACACACAAAATCTTTATCACATTGTGCTCGGTTAACACAGTGTTCAGGTTAAACGCGCAGACGTTAAAGGATATGGGCTGGACACCATCCGGATGCACCAGTTGCGAGGACACGTGGTCTGTTTAAGGCAGAAGAAGACGATGGGCGTCAACTCTGGGTACGGGACGACCAGAGCGCTCGACTCACTGCTGACATCATCAGCCACTTCCTGCGCCTGCTCCGCCGGCCCCGCCTCCTCCTGCTCAGCAGGCTCCGCCTCTTCTTCAACAAGTCCATCCCAGCCAGGAGAGGCATGCAGGTCCACATGTGGCTCCGCCCCCACCGCAGCAGGCCCCTCCTCCTCTGATGTCATGGCTTTAGACACGCCTGCAATGAAAGAGAGCATTAATGAAGTTAAACTAGGAACACCAAGCTCTTTTATAACAGAGTTTTCCTGAAGTCCTTGGAAGAGTTAATCCTGCACACATTAATACAGATGAATATATGAGTTTGTCGAGCGGTTGGTAAAGCTGGTGAAAGCTAAATAAACGGGTTAGTTATAAATACTCCTGTAGCTGCACATAAAGAATGAGCTGCTCTAAATAACGCTGACGGTCTAAAGAAACATTCTGGTCTTCATATTTCAGTGTTGATTGTATAAAGAAATAATTCAGTCAGAAATGATCACTTATTCACCCTCGTGTCATTGGAACTCAAGACTTAAATACCCATACAGTGTAAGTCATTGGGGTCCAGTATTGTTGTTGACGTTCTTCAAAATATCTCTTTTTGTTGTTGGTGAGTAAATGATGACAGAACGATCATTTCTAGGTGAACAATCCCTTTAGTGTGAAGAATATTCCACAATATTCTATTTTTGTGGATTCTATATTCTAACCATTACGCCTAAGAAATATCCCCATAGAACATGGAAACCCAACATGTGTGTGTTTGTTAGTGGGCGAGATGGTTGGGTGTATCTAGCCTCCATCTCTCCTCCTGGCTGGATCCGGCCACAATACTTCATCCACGTCACATGTTCTCTCTTGCGTATCCAACCTTGGATGGAGGCAGTGTCAGTGAGAAGTGTTATGTTGACATAGGGATGACGATCATGCACTTTCCAGCACCATGTGGAGAAAAATTCCTCAATAGGGTTTAGAAATAATGAATATGGAAGCAAGTAAACTACAGAAACGTTGTTCAAAACCTATAATTTGACCTTAGGCCTATTCTAAAGCCATGATTGGTTGGTGTGAAGTAAAGCAATGAGTGTTTGCACTTGTGAGGAGTTAGTGTGCCTCATGCTGAATTAGTGTGGCATTTTGATTGGTTGTGTTTGAAAAAGGAAATCAAGATACTTCCTGTTTTGTGTGTTACATAGAGAACTGTGTGAGTGTTTTGCAAAAAGTGTTTTATGAAATCGAAGGCTGAGAATTCTGCAGATTTCATGTGTGGTTCTGCTGTTTGAGTGTCAGGTTTCAGAAACTGTGTGACAAGTAAAGATTTAGTGTGTAAGCAGTTGAAAAAAACTGTAACTAACTAGTTGTGGCGCTCGTGTGGCTCAAACAGTTTGATCATGATGCTTGTGCTTCAATTCCCGCTGAACGCACGACTGGGAAGATGTACACCGTGAACGAAATGTCACTTTTGATAAATGTGTCTGTCACATGCACAAATGTGAAGGTATTTACTCACAAAGATCATTTTCACTCACATTAGCAGACTGATGAGTGTTTATTTTGGATGCTGTCAGTGTAATGATCCTTGTTACGTTCCCCATCACGATCTGTTTAACCTGTTCACCATCTCAATCCATCTCCTTCCCTCCTTGAGCATGTGTGTGTGTGTGTGTCCAAATGTCTGAACAATGACAGTAAAGCCTGAAATCAGCTACACTGTCTCCACAGGGTAAACAGATGAATAAACACACTAAATCATGTTTTCATTAATATGTAAAAATGCAGAGATGTTACAGTACAGTAAGGAACGCAGTCTGAGGGTTTCCAGGTCAGACAGACGCAGCTGGAGCCGAACACACACACACACACACACACACACACAGGTGTTTTACTATTCATATTCTCACTGACACCTGAGTCACCTGAGCTCAGTGAGTCTCCTGCTTCTCAGGTGTTTCTCAGACTGCCACTAAAGGCCCTGATGTAATTCAAGCAAAATCAAAGAATGAACTGCTGTGACGTCATCTCGAACAAAACCAGACAAAACAATGTTCATTTCTGGAGTTCGAAACAGCTTGCCAAAGTGAACTTTCAAAAAAGTTCACTCTGGCTGGTAAACACCTTCAAACTGCCATTGGTCCATGTGGCAATGATGTATTAAGTGGGTGTGGCTCTGAGGCTCCGCCTTCTTTGAGGTGTAAATCTGCTCCAGTTCATTTCTTCTGTTCAGACCGTCGAGGTCAGGCGCGAGTAAAAACATAAACACACAGGAGAGCTGTTTTATAGTAGAAACTACTTGATTGAAAGAGACACTAATACTGTTTTTGGTGTTTAAAACTGTAAAGCTGCTGCTTTAAAGCAATCTACTGTATAAAGTTCTATAATGCATGCATTCGCAAAATGACAAACGCAACAAGATCAGTCTAGAACAGCAGAGAACTTCAGTACCTTCACTGTGTCTGTCACTTTTGAGTAGGTACTTATTTTGTGAATTCCGACATACTGTTTTTTCGCACACTATATAGTAGGAAAATATGCTATTTCGGACGCAGCCTGAGTGTGTGCGTCTCCTCTCGTCTCTCCTCCAATCAGCAGGAGATGTAGGTGCCTCATTGTGGGATCCAAACTAATGACATTTGCATACGGCCGTTTCCTTATTTACCTAACGAACACCTGCTGGAATGACCTTGGCCATCATAACTTACACACAATCCATAAGAAACTTCACATTAAGGTCCATTTTACACTCAATGAATCATGGCATCGTTTATCTGCATGTATTTGCTTGCATTTTAAGCATCATATTTACAAAATGATTTAAATCCTAGAGAATCAACATAAATCTGTTGTAACGTTATGCATTTAAAACACATTCAGTTCACTAGTACTATTACAATAAATATCAATCTTACTCATTTATGTATGACTGACGAAAATGCATCACAGTAAGTGTATTGTTTTGTTAAAACTGTAAAAGAAAAGAAATGCAATTAAATCAATAACGAGTGAAGCTGGAGCGTCTCATTCACATGAGCAGAGACGTTTACAGACATGAGAGAAACAACTACATCCGGCTGAAATCAGAGAGAGAGAGAAAGCCATGAAAAACTAGCTTTGACATAAAATATTACTATTACAGGTGAAAACCTGGGAGAAAATATGACACAAACAGATGTGTGTGCCAAGAATCTGACGTCTGTTTACAGTCGGAATGGAAATCTGCTGTATAAACATCCTGACGGACACAAACCTCCATCTCACTCCACTCGCGCTCTTTAAAGGAGTCACATGACGGAAAACAGCACTGCATTCACTCACAAACCTTCATGACATCACATGATCTCATTAACATACAACAGAACTGAGCAACTGATGGGCAGCCAATCAGAGCACAGCTCATTTACATACAGAACTAAATGAGTCCGAGTCTGTAATGTACAGTAGCCTGTTTGATTGTAACGCTCAAGAGAAACTAAATTATGACTAATTTTAAATCCTACAGAATAAGGTGCTTAAATCTGCTGTGTTTTGTCACTGCAGCGCTGGTAAAAATAGCATGTGATGTGTGTAATAAATCAGCGGTGTGTGTTTCCTGTCTGAGAGAGAATCAGTAATCTGTTCCTCGTCCATTGGGCCCTATGATTTGTGCGATGCAGAAAACTCACAGAATCCGGTCATAAAAATGGAATTTACTGAATAAGGTGGAATGTCATGGAATTTGGTATATTTTGGATGAATAAATCAGACGTAGAGCTGCACACTGAATCAAACGGCAATATGGACTAGTGTGTGTGAATATTAAAGGGTTAGTTGATTCTGTCACTAATTACTCCCCCTCATGTCGTTCCACACCCGTAAGACCTTCATTCATCTTCAGAACACAAATTAAGATATTTATGAGGAAATCTAAGAGCTTTCTGACCTCTGATAGACTGCGGTCTTATTACAACTTTCAAGATCCAGAAAGGTACCAGATGGGAACAATCCAACTGTCTCCATTGACTTCGTATGGAGCTGCTTTCTTGTCATTTCTGACTTATAACAAAAAAACGTCTAAAAGCTGCTGTGTGACAGGGTGTACAGCAAACAAGCTAAAAAACTCAGTTTTTATAAGCTGTTGACCCCCAAAAAACAGACACAAAAGTGGATACAGACAATTGAGACAGAGTGCAATGTGTCATGTTACCCTGAGAACTACGCCCACTGGAGGTTAAAGTAATCGGCGACAGGAAATATAATATATAAAACTGACATTTGGATATTTGACTTACCAGTGACAAAATGTTTACTGCACACGTAGGCTTACTGAGGCATACTGAGTGTCAGGATCACACAATTTACCCATTATTCCTGCTGATGCTTCACGTCTTATTGCCTGTATCCGCTTTTGTCTCCTTAAAGGCTGGCTTTTACGGTTCGGTAGCTTTTAAAAACTTAGTTCTGAGTTTTTTGACTTGTTTGCTGTACACCCTGTCACACAGCAGCTTTTAGGCATTGTTCTGTCTTTTGTTAGAAGCAAGAAATGACAAGGAGGCAGCCTCACGCAATGGAGAGGGTTGGATTGGCCCAGGGTGGGCGTGGCCTAAATATGCTCTGTCTCTATATCTTTTCTTCTGTGTCATTCTCATATGCTGTTTACGTTCAGCACTTCCAGGTTCTATGCCAGAACGACCGGCTGAGGTGACGCTGAGATGAGTCAACGCTGAGACAACACTGAGACAACACAGGGAAAATGCAGAGACGATGCTGAGATGACGCTGAGACAACATGCTGAGATGACAGGGAAAATGCAGAGTCAACGCTTAGACGACACAGGGAAGACGCAGAGACGACGCTGAGACAATGCAGGGAAAATGCAGAGACGATGCTGAGATGATGCTGAGACAACGCAGAGATGACCTAGAGATGACGCAGAGACAACGTTGAGACAATGCTGTGAAAACACAGAGACGACACAGGGAAAATGCAGAGTCAACGTTGAGATGGTGCAGGGAAAATGCAGAGATGATGCTGAGACGATCCTGAGACTACGCAGGGAAAATGCAGAGACGACGCTGAGACAACGCTGAGTCAATGCAGAGACAACACTACAACACACAAGAGCTGCAGATTTAAACAAATTAGTTAGCCATCGCTGCTCATTTGCATGAAGTTAAACTTCTCTCAACGTTGTGACAATGACATGCCCCTATCACAGCACCTACAGTCGCAGAAACCTCATTTCTGAGGAAACTGAATATAAGAGCTCCATACGTCTGCTGATCTATACAGGAGTGTGAGTCGAGTTCAGCTCGTGATATATGAGGGTCATCATGAAGAACTGGGACACTGTGAATAACACATTACTGTAATTCAAACACCGCAGCTCTCTGAAAGACTCGAACCCAGACAAACACACACACAGCGGCCCGTCTGAAGATCCAGAAGATTTATGACACAGAATTACTCAAAACAACTGAAGACGCACATCTGTGAGCGCAGAGCTCATTCCTTCTGCTCTGAAACACAAAGACAACAAACGCGAATGTTCAGTGTGATTACAGGACCTCAACATCCACACACAGAAATATCTCAGGATCTATAAGCTCACGTCTATACTGAGCTCTATATAATCCACACAGTGTAAACACACACACACACACACCTCACGTTGCATAACGTGACAATTTATATAAGTGTAAAACACACACCTACACACTCTTATTTAACAGAGTCAGAAACAGAGGGAGGTAAAGAATGAGACACGAGACAAAACAGAACAAGAAAATGAGCAAATACAGAACACACACTCACACACACACACACACTCACACACACACACTCACACACACACACACACACTCACACACACACACTCTCACACACTCACACACACATACACTCAGATAAATTATGACTATGTTTATGACAATTAAACACATTTACAAATAAACATTTAACAAATGTGGCAACACTTTATTTTTAGGTGACATAGTTACACATGTTGTAAGTGCATACTATAGTAATGACAGTAAATGATGCATAATTACAAGGAACCAAATCTATTAGTAAGTGCATGTAGTTAATTATATTATTTAGTACTTATTTGTGTAATTAACAACATCACCTTAAAATAAAGTGTAGACAGACAGACTGACAGTCAGACGAATTTCAGTGGTAACGTTTCATGTAGAGTCTACGTAGAGCAGCTCAGGATTGATCTCTCTGCGTGGGCAACACACACACACACACACACACACACACACACACACACAGTCTCTCTCCTGTCTCACCCTGTAATTAATCCCACCTGCTAATAAACAATCCCACTGCAAATAGCTTCTTGGTAATTGTGTTTGTGTCCTGAAGTGAAATAATCTGACAACACCCCCCTCAGCAGATGTCCTCGACGGTAAAAATGATTAATAAATAAAAAATTTATGTGTTTGTGGGGGGGAATCACATGACTAACGTTCAGACCAGCAGCAAGGTGAGTGTAATGTTGCTTTTATTACAACAGTTAAAAGTAAATCAACTTCAATTTAAAAGCACTATAACCAAAGAGTTTTTATCAGATAATTGGCTTTTCACACAATATGGTCAGTAATTCTGTTAAATTCCACACAGTCAACAAAGATCCAGAAGAAGCCAAAGCAGATCAGGATCAGTTACACACAAACACACCAGCAGAGGCACACAGTGACTGAACACTGACCTGCTGGTCTGTATATCAGAACTCAAGACACTCAACCAATCAGAACACTCAGAATGTGACTCAACCAATCAGAACACTGCTGGAACACTCAGAATGCCACTCAATGAATCAGAACACTCAGAACACTGCTTGACCATTCTGAACACTCAGAACGCCACTTAACCAATCAGAACACTCAGAACACTGGTTGACCATTCGGAACGCCACTCAACCAATGAAAGCTCAGAACACTACTGGAACACTCAGAGTGACATTCAACCAAGTGAAACACACGAAGCACAGTTGGAACACTCAGAACACCACTCAGTTGAAACATTCAACACACATTGAACACACAAAGTGACACTCAACAAATCGGAACACTCTGAAAACTGCTGGAACACTCAGAACGCCACTCAACCAGTCAGAACAATTGGAACAAGCAGAGTGACACTGAACTAATCAGAACACTGTTGGAACACTCAGCTGAAACATTCAACACACATTGAACACTCAAAGTGACACTCAACCAATCAGAAAACTCAGAACACTGCTGGACACTCTGAATGTTGGAACACTCAGAACACCACTCAGCCAATTGAAACATTTAACACACATTGAACACTCAAAGTGACACTCAACCAATTGGAACACTCAGAACATTGCTGGAACACTAAGAGTGAAACTCAACCAAGTGAAGAAATCGGAACCAAGAAATCGGAACACTCTGAAAACTGCTGGAACACTTGGTTGGCACTCAGCCAATTAGAATACTTGGAACACTACTGGAACACTCAGAGTGACACTCAACCAAGTGAAGAAATCGGAACCAAGAAATCGGAACACTCTGAAAACTGCTGGAACACTCAGAACAGCACTCAGCCAATTACAATACTTGGAACACTACTGGAACACTAAGAGTGAAACTCAACCAAGTGAAGAAATCGGAACACTCTGAAAACTGCTGGAACACTCAGAATGCCACTCAGCCAATTAGAATACTTGGAACACTACTGGAACACTCAGAGTGACACTCAACCAAGCGAAACACGATAAACACACTCAGAACGCCACTCAGCCCATTGAAACGTTTGGAACACACATTGAACACTCAAAGTGACCGTCAACCAATCAACATTGCTGGAACACTCAGAATGCCTCTCAACAAATCAGATTCCAGGATCAAAAGTGATGAATAATAAATAAACTCTTCTCTCTCTTATTCTCTGTGGACATTTTCATACTCTTCATCTCCTAAATGTTGCTCTGATTATGATATTTGACTCATGAATAATAATGAGGTAATTTAATATTGTGATATTTAGCTACACTCAAGAATAGTAATTAGGTAACGCACAAATAATTTAACACAATCTCTTCCTGTTTAAATAAACTGATCTGAGATCAGTGTGAGCACTGCTATAAATGTGCACACACACACACACACATGCAGCTGCATAAGTGGCGTTTGAGTCTGGACTCATTAAACACTAAACAACCAGTGTTGCTGTCACACAGACGGGCTTCAGCGTTCATCCGCTCAACCGTCCTGATGTTCAGACTTGAAGTCTCATGAAGTGCTCTCAAAACACTCTCTGAATCACACACACTCACACTCACACACACACACACACACAGATGTATGTGAATTTCTCTCAAGGACCTGCAGTTCAACATAAATATAATCATTATTCTGTACCATGGTGTAAATCAAAGTGTGGTTCATGGTTCAATAAACCATTACATTTATTGATCATATTTAATAGGAATGCACAATTTCTTCAAGAATGATTATAGTAATAACCGTTTCATGATGCAGCGATACAGATTAATACTGTGCATTAATACAGAATGTGTCGTGAGTGTTTATCTGCATTTTACAATGACCTCAGAGGCAGAGTTTACAGTCTGAGCTATCAGTTTCATAATCATCTATTGAGAAGGAGTAAAAGCAGCAGAACTGAGTCAGACGGGTGTCGTTGCTCCGGATTTTCCTGAATGGACTGAAATATTGATGATGGTTATTAATAACACCATCATTTCACCAAAGACACGAAAACCTTCTGAGCATCACCTTGGTGTTTCCGCGGTAACAGAGAGAGACAGAGAGGGGTGCTGCTGCTATGATATGACAACATCTGCTGACAGAACACACACACACACACACACACACACAGGCAGCTGTCTGAAGTGACATCAGCTGCTCAAGTCAGCAATTACACACACAACGTTCTAATTTATACACTCGATTTTTAGAAAAGAACAATGATGTTCACTTGCACAAAACTCACTTCTACAGTTCCACAGTATGCTATTGTGGTGGTTGCTAAGGTGTTGCTATGGTGTTTTGGTTGTTTGCTGGTTGCTAAGGTGCTGCTAGATGATTGCTAGGGATGTTGCTTAGGTGTTGCTAGTTGGTTGCTAAGGATGTTGCTATGGTGTTTGGGTGGTTGCTAAGGCATTGCTAAGGTGGTTGATAGAGGTGTTGCTATGGTTTTGCGGGTTGTGGCTACAGGTGTTGTGGTTTTTTTTGGGGTTTTTTTGGGTGGTTGCCAAGGCATTGCTAAGGTGTTTGCTAGAGGTGTTGTTATGGTGTAGTGGATGGTTTCTAAGGTGCTGCTAGATGATTGCTAGAGATGCTGTTGTGGGTGGTTGCTAAAGATGTTGCTATGTTGTTGTGGGTGGTTGCTATGGTGCTGTTAGATGATTGCTAGAGATGTTGCTAAGGTGTTGTTAGGTGCTTGCTAAGGATGTTCCTATGGTGTTTGGGTGGTAGCTAAGGCATTGCTAAGGTGGTTGATAGAGGTGTTGCTATGGCATTATGGGTGGTGGCTAGAAGTGTTGCTCTGTTTTTGTGGGTGGTTGCCAAGGTGATGCTGAGGTGGTTGCTAGAGGTGTTGTTATGGTGTAGTGGATGGTTTCTAAGGTGCTGCTAGATGATTGCTAGAGATGCTGTTGTGGGTGGTTGCTAAAGATGTTGCTATGTTGTTGTGGGTGGTTGCTATGGTGCTGTTAGATGATTGCTAGAGATGTTGCTAAGGTGTTGTTAGGTGCTTGCTAAGGATGTTTCTATGGTGTTTGGGTGGTAGCTAAGGCATTGCTAAGGTGGTTGATAGAGGTGTTGCTATGGCATTATGGGTGGTGGCTAGAAGTGTTGCTCTGTTTTTGTGGGTGGTTGCCAAGGTGATGCTGAGGTGGTTGCTAGAGTTGTTATGGTGTTGTGGATGGTTGCTAAGGCCTTGCTATGGTGTTGTGTGTGGTTTCTAAAGATGTTGCTATGTTGTTGTTACTAGGGATGTTGCTATGGTGTTGCTAAGGTGGTTGCTAAGGCGTTGCTAAGGTGGTTGCTAGAGGTGTTGCTATGGTGTTGTGGATGGTTGCTAAGGCCTTGCTATGGTGTTGTGTGTGGTTGCTAAAGATGTTGCTATGTTGTTGTTACTAGGGATGTTGCTATGGTGTTGTGTGTGGTTGTTAAGGCGTTGCTAAGGTGGTTGCTAGAGGTATTGCTATGGTGTTGTGGATGGTTGCTAAAGCCTTGCTATGGTGTCATGTGTGGTTGCTAAGGTGCTGTTAAATGATTGCTAGGGATATTGCTATGGTGTTGTGGGTGGTTGCTAATGTGTTTCTAGGTGGTTGCTAGGGCTGTTGCTAAATAGTTGCTAAGTGGTTGGCAGGGATGGTGCTATGGTGTTGGGCTGGTTGTTAAAGCACTTTTAGAGGTGTTGCTATGATGTTGTGGGTTGTTGCTATGCTTTGCTAGGGCCGTTGTGATGGTGTTGTGGGTTGTCACTACGACTTTTCTAGAGGCGTTGCTAGGTGTGTTTCAATGGTGTTGTGGGTATACAAAAGGTATTGTCACACTACCTGCTGCACCTCATTCAACACACTTCAGTTATGTACTGTTACTGTCACAGACATTCACCTGTTGTGAGACTCATCTTCACCACAGTCATCTCTGCAGGCTAATTAGAGTTAACTGAGAGCTTGATCATATTTAAACATGCATATGAAAGCAAAAAATTAAACATCTGGGCAATTAAACAAGAGAGAAGCAGCAGTGATCTGCAGGATCAGTTTCAGCGTCTCGTTCACTTCACGGCGTCTCTGAGTGACATGATGATTACAGACTAAACTCACAGCTCAGACGAGCTTCCTTAAGATCTGATATATGAAACATCACATACAGATCATTTTAATTAAAAAAAAATAAAAATAAAAAAATACAAAGATCTACGAAGTCAATATCAGAAGCTGGTGTTGTCATATTGTTTATGTTCTTTGGGTTCATGGATTCTGTCTTCAACATGGGATAGATGCACAAACACACACACAAACACACACACACACACTGATGCAGTCTCACTTTCATTACAAAATGGTGCCATTTAGTTTAATACACAGCCCAACACACACACACACTCTTGGAAGTGTGTACAGAGATTCAGCCTCTGGGTAAAAGAGGAAAACTCATGTCGTTTTTTATTATCTCCTGTCTCTCTCTCTCACACACACACACACACACACACAGACTCAAACTTCCGCTCCAAGTCATTTAATTGAGTCGTTTAATAGAGTGGCAAACCTCCAGATGCTGCTGCTATACTGCAATGAGACGCTACACACACACACACTTGCTCTCCCTCTCTCTCACACTCACTTTTACACTTTTATAGTAATAAATAATAAGTAATAAGTAATAAAATAATTTAGTTCCATTAGAGAACAGACAGTAAAATTAAAAACTGAACGTGTCTGCTCAATGCAGCGTGAGCCGAACGAGAGTCACAGCACAGATCAGAAGCAGGAGTCAGATTTCATTTCGAGAGTGAGGAGCTGACTGACAAGATGATGGCAGAAGATTTATGTTGCAGAATGTAAAAGCACCTATATTTTGGATTTAAACACAATGCTAATAGGGAACCTGCTAAGAATTACTTGTGTTTTTCTAGTTGTTGTGCTTTTCATTAAAGGGGGGGTGTCACACACAGTTTCTGCCAATCTCATGTTAATCTTGAGTACCTATAGAGTAGTATAGCATCCTTCATATCTCCAAAAAGTCTTAGTTTTATCATATTTATAAAAAATATATACGCTGTACCGAGTCTTTCCGAAAACAGCCGAGCGCTTGGAGGCGTGTCGTGTGAGGGGAGCTGAACAGTGACGAGCTGTCACGAGTATGCGCAGCTTTTGTGTAGCGATCATCTGCAAGCTATCAATGGTCAGCTAAACAAATGTATTTAAACACAGACAATGCACCGTCGCATTATCCCTGGATAACTTTTGAAACACTATAATGAGTATAGTGAATGATGAATAAAAGCAGTTTTACTCACCACCCGCGGTTCTGACTCATGACCGGGATCATTACCGCTGTGACCGCTCCATCTTTCAGTTTCAAACTATCTGTAAATGGAACGAAACCATAAGCGCCGATCCTGAGGGCTTGAGCAGCCACGGAAAAACACGAGATATTCTCCATTCATTTTAACCAATAAAAAAGTGATTGCAACTATCAGTTTCTATGGTTATTTTAATAACAAATACAGAGAGCGCATCGATGTAATGCGTGAGAACAAATCTCTCAGCTCCACTGAGCGCTGGGTTCTTTGGGAAGCAAGGTTATCTTTCCCTCACAACCAAAAACACACTTCTTTGGTGTGATTTCGTGAAGTCCTGTGACCTGTGCAGCGCTGCCGACGACTTCTCTTGCTCTCTCGCTCTTCCGGGATAAGTGTCCGTACAAGGAATTCCGACCTATATGACGTCACACAGGCCCATATAAAGTTTATGATGATTTGGCACAGAAATACTCCGTCATACGTCCAACTCGTGTTTTGAAACTTAGGCCATGTTTAGCTTGAGAATCCGACTCTTTACCAGTGTAAATAAGTCAGAATACATGAAAATAGCATTACACCACCCCCCCCTGAGCGTTTTCTGTTCATTCCTATAATCTTAACTTTCATAGGAATAAATTGAAAACACTCGCTCTGCTCCGCACTGTTATGAATGCTCATGCGGCAAATTAGCGTCAATTCAGGGGTGGCAATTGCTTAAATGGTGGGTTTATTATTAATTAGCGATTTAAAAGCGAGGGAAAAATTCCAACGCCCCACCACTCCACACACACATCATCTGAACACATGAGTAGCTGATCCACATCAGAGGAACGTGCACAACTGAAGCTGCTCCGATGAATAAATAACAGCAAACACAATCAATACGTCACTAATGAAGGAACATGATCATTACTGATGCTCACATGATCATTATTCCATCTGTCTCCACGGCAACACCAAAATACTTATTACTATCATTACAATACAGCTATTATTGCAGTGATCAGTTAACCCAGATTAACCCACCGCTCAACACTAACCTGAGAGAGAGATTCAGTGACACATACACTGTCAAATCAGGACGAAACAACACAGCTTCTTTTAAGAAATCAGCTGAACATGATCCACAGTGATGTGTTTAACGACATCCATCGGTCTAGACGGAGCGTTTTGTATTCATGATCGTACAGCGGGTCCATCAGTTTATGATTCCACTGCTGAATCTGCCGTTTTACATTCTTCTCTAATTTAATACACAATTATTCATTACAAATGACATTATCAGAATCACAATCTGAGTACGGATGAGAGTCACTTTAGATAAAAGCATCTGCTAAATGAAAAAATGTAAATGAATTAAAAGAGCAACGTCAGTTATTTACTAATGACCTAGAAATGAAATATACATTTTACATTTTAAAATATACAATTTATATTATAATGTTTCTTTGCTTTTATTTTGTCACGATCCTAAAACATCAGTAATTTCCGAGTTCAAATGAACATTAAATTAATATATATATATATATATATATATATATATATATATATATATATATATATACAGTGGGTACGGAAAGTATTCAGACCCCCTTAAATTTTTCACTCTTTGTTATATTGCAGCCATTTGCTAAAATCATTTAAGTTCATTTTTTTCCCTCATTAATGTACACACAGCACCCCATATTGACAGAAAAACACAGAATTGTTGACACTTTTGCAGATTTATTAAAAAAGAAAAACTGAAATATCACATGGTCCTAAGTATTCAGACCCTTTGCTCAGTATTTAGTAGAAGCACCCTTTTGATCTAATACAGCCATGAGTCTTTTTGGGAAAGATGCAACAAGTTTTTCACACCTGGATTTGGGGATCCTCTGCCATTCCTCCTTGCAGATCCTCTCCAGTTCTGTCAGGTTGGATGGTAAACGTTGGTGGACAACCATTTTTAGGTCTCTCCAGAGATGCTCAATTGGGTTTAAGTCAGGGCTCTGGCTGGGCCATTCAAGAACAGTCACGGAGTTGTTGTGAAGCCACTCCTTCATTATTTTAGCTGTGTGCTTAGGGTCATTGTCTTGTAGGAAGGTAAACCTTCGGCCCAGTCTGAGGTCCTGAGCACTCTGGAGAAGGTTTTCGTCCAGGATATCCCTGTACTTGGCCGCATTCATCTTTCCCTCGATTGCAACCAGTCGTCCTGTCCCTGCAGCTGAAAAACACCCCCACAGCATGATGCTGCCACCACCATGCTTCACTGTTGGGACTGTATTGGACAGGTGATGAGCAGTGCCTGGTTTTCTCCACACATACCACTTAGAAATAAGGCCAAAAAAGTTCTATCTTGGTCTCATCAGACCAGAGAATCATATTTCTCACCATCCTTCAGGTGTTTTTTAGCAAACTCCATGCTTGCTTTTATGTGTCTTGTACTGAGGAGAGGCTTCCGTCGGGCCACTCTGCCATAAAGCCCCGACTGGTGGAGGGCTGCAGTGATGGTTGACTTTCTACAACTTTCTCCCATCTCCCGACTGCATCTCTGGAGCTCAGCCACAGTGATCTTTGGGTTCTTCTTTACCTCTCTCACCAAGGCTCTTCTCCCCCGATAGCTCAGTTTGGCCGGACGGCCAGCTCTAGGAAGGGTTCTGGTCATCCCAAATGTCTTCCATTTAAGGATTATGGAGGCCACTGTGCTCTTAGGAACCTGAAGTGCAGCAGAAATGTTTTTGTAACCTTGGCCAGATCTGTGCCTTGCCACAATTCTGTCTCTGAGCTCTTCAGGCAGTTCCTTTGACCTCATGATTCTCATTTGCTCTGACATGCACTGTGAGCTGTAAGGTCTTATATAGACAGGTGTGTGGCTTTCCTAATCAAGTCCAACCAGTATAATCAAACACAGCTGGACTCAAATGAAGGTATAGAACCATCTCAAGGATGATCAGAAGAAATGGACAGCACCTGAGTTAAATATATGAGTGTCACAGCAAAGGGTCTGAATACTTAGGACCATGTGATATTTCAGTTTTTCTTTTTTAATAAATCTGCAAAAATGTCAACAATTCTGTGTTTTTCTGTCAATATGGGGTGCTGTGTGTACATTAATGAGGAAAACAAATGAACTTAAATGATTTTAGCAAATGGCTGCAATATAACAAAGAGTGAAAAATTTAAGGGGGTCTGAATACTTTCCGTACCCACTGTATATATGTGTGTGTGTGTGTGTGTGTGTGTGTGAATGACAGCAAATACATCATGAAATCATGTCATGCGTTACCTTGAGCATTCATCTGTGATTCACACTGGACAGACTGTGATTTACCTGCGGTTCTCCTGGACAGGCCCGTTCTCGCAGTATTTATGGCCAGAGACACTGGTTTAATAACTGGATGGGTTCAGTCCAGCGCTGGAGAACTAAACCAGAGCGTCCGCTGTCTGCAGCTGATCCAATATTAATGCAGTCATAACTCACAGACACTGCGGGCCGAACACTTACTGACCCCAGCATGTTCTGTGAGCTTAAAGCAGACGCTTCAGTCCGTTCAGAACAACACAGAGCCGTGAGAGAGAGATCTCTGACCCGTAACACGCCGCTCTGCTCCTCGATGCAATTAGCACACGAGTTTAATGAGAAGAAACCATTAAAAGTGGGAAGTCAGCGTGTTTGTGTGTGTGATCTAGAACAAGGTCTGAGCGCGAGTTATTATTTTTATTGATCCAGAGGTAGAATTGGGTTTCAATTCCACAACAGCAAATCAACAGGATCTCAAACACAGACAGAGACACACTACAGCTCTCCAGAGGTTTCTTTATGATCATATTCTGGTAAAAAGGCAAGCGATTGCTGTTCAGTTAGCATGTTTTCACTTAATCTTCCCTCTACGATAAGTACGGTCAAAGACCAGCATCCCCACTGGACCAGTCGACATCTAGAGATCATGTGAGAGAGATACGGGACGCCCACACAGAGAGAGACGAGTCAGCAGAGATGCAGAACGGATTAAAAACTTCACAGATATATGTATGTATTGTCGAGTTTAACAGAGAAGAAACATTGGTAACACTTTAAAAAGCATCAGGGTCAAACCCCTAAACGTGACACTGGAGTGTAACAGATAATAAAACATGAATAAGACTGAAAGAAACCAGCCACCAGTTCACCAAAACATAAAGATTGTGTCGTTCCAAAGAGATATTTTAATGAGCAAAACAATACTGAACCCCAATGACTTTCATTGACACTGAAACATTTCTCAGAATATCTTCTTTTATGTTCCACAGATGAAAGAGAGTCATACAGGTTTGGAACGACGTGAGGAAATGATCAGTGCTGGGTGAGTTATTGCTGGTGGGTCAGTGCAACAAACCAGCAAATAAAAAGAAACTCAACCATGAGCAAAACATTCTTTCAGTTCAGAGACAATTTATTCCATCAGTGACGATTCTAATGTAGTTCATAATGTAGGTCAAACCAGTACACACACACACACACACACACACACACACACACACTCACACACACACACACACACACTCACACACACACACACACACTCAAAGTAAAAGTATGTTTGATGTCCTGGTAAATTGCTGAATTTCTTGTTACATGTTTTTCATTTGTTGCGAGTTATTCAGAATAATGTAAACACCAAAAGACTAGTTGCATCCTAATATATTTGTATATCTTCTTTGTTTTTGTATTGTTTTGTGGACCACAGGAAGAGCTGCAACTGTGTGGATCCAAATAAAGACTGACACCATGTGTCACCCTGAAAGCTAATGAAGGCCGCATCTCTCTGCTGGACGGGCCAAAACTGCACAAGATCACAGACAGCTGGAAAAGTTGTACTCGAACAAATATCAATCCATCAGCATTGAACAACCACTCTGAACAGCTGCGAATCTGTCGTTCTGCTCAGGGTTCTTCACCGGCTCTACATTACAATCACGAGCTGCTTTTTCACCGTCGGGCCGAACCGTTCTCGTTGCTTAACCATTCCACTCTGTGCTGATCCGGCCGGAGTGGATATGGTTCCATTCCGAAGCTCTTTGGAATGTAATACAAATATGAGATGTAATTCCGGCCCGAGAACGGTTTGTAAACATGCCATGCCGAACCAAGATAACTGGAACCATCCTTACCGTTCTCAGAACAGAAAAGCGGTTAATAATTCAAAGCATAAACTCCAGAACAGCAGCTGTAACCGTCACGTGTGTGTCCTCATCCAGCGCTCCAGACACACACATTATTAAAGACGAGTGTGTGTTACTGAAGCCTGAACACAAGCGTAAATGAAAGGTGAAGCGGTCTGGATCTGATCCGGCTGAGGAACGAGGAAGAGCTTTTTCTCATGACAACTCTCAAATCCAAACTCAGAAAGCTTGAGATCATAAAACAGACACCTGACTTGAATGAACCTAACAAATAAGTTGGGGCTAAAGCGGTTTCATAAAAGGTATTTAATCCAGGTTTACCTACTCAAGATAACCGCGCGTGCACGCTTTTCTGAAGCAGCCCTCGAGGTCGATCATGGATCAGATCCACCGTAGGAAACAGCATTTTTTGGAAACACTTTAGAATAATGGTCTGTCTTTAATTAGTAACTATGCAGGACTAATGAGCAGTACTACATTAACACTTCAGCTACTACTATTAACTGATATAGAAACAAGCTTAACTAATCAGTAAGTAATATCAAATTCAGGACTAAGATAGTTCCTTATTAGCTAATCAATAATTAGAGAATGAGATTGGCATCTTTAAGAACTAATAGGTAACTATGACAAATTATAAAGAATTACTAATTAATTACTAATCACAACATTAAAGTGTCTGAGATGTGAGCGATTGTCTTTTTTACTCTTAACGTGGTCATAAAATGCATCACTAATTACTCAAGTGTTACCTAGTCATTCTTCAAGAACTACTAGTGACCATTATTTTAAAGTGAAAAAGATGGTCCTGATCACTAGTAGTTCCTGCATAGTGATTATAGGTAACACTTGAGTAATTAATGATGCACTTTATGACTATATTCAGAGTAAAAATGATGACTGATTACGTCTCAGACACACGATAATATTCTTTACAATTTGTCCGTATTTTAATAGTTATTAATGATGGTAATCTCAATAGGTAATTATTGATTAGCTAATAAGGAACTATCTTAGTCCTAAATTTGATATTACTTACTGATTAGTTAAGCTTGTTTCTATAGTAGTTAATAGTAGTAGCTGAAGTGTTAATGTAGTACTGCTCATTAGTCCTGCATAGTTACTTATTAATGACGGACCATTATTCTAAAGTGTTCCCCATTTCTTTATGCGTTTGAGACATGGTGTTTTCCTCAGTGCATAACTTACATTTCACACGTTTATTCTCCATCTGTAAATGTTAGAAAGTCATGCAAATATTTCCATTTTGCTGCTAAACTTCACAGTGAACGAACGCTGCTGCGCGCCAAACAGACGAAGTGCAATAATTAAATGTGCCATATGTACAATTTTAAACCTACAAGTAAGTGTATTTTTATGATAGCAGTAACTGTAAATGGTTACTAGTGTATTTCTAGTGTGAACAACAACCATGCATGTCACTAATGCAGGCTGCATCTTACTCTGTGACTCTTTTCATAGCTTTTGCTGGCTCTGAGACGCTCGCTTGGCATTTCTCCTGCTCTTTATCGAGCAAAAAAAATCCCTCATCACTAAACGAAAGCTTAAAATGAAGGCCTGATCATTTCAGGGGCCTTGTCACAGGTCCATTGTTTTTAAATTTCTGGACTGATAGTGGTTAATAAAGTCAAATAATTGTATGTGAGAGAGTCAGCTGTTTCACTCACTTTACGGCCATAATATGAGTCAAACAAGATATATATATATATTTTTTTTAAATCCTTAAAACTTTACAATAAGGTAAAGTCTGTTAACATTAATTAATGCATTAACTAACACTGAGCAATACCTTATTACAGTAAAAATACAATTTGTAAATGTTGAAATTAACATTAGCTAAAACACTTTAGAAGTATTTATCATTATTAGTTTATGTTAACTGATGTAATCCATGATGAACTGTAATAGGACTGAACGAGTCATTCAGTAAACGAATGAATCGCAGACAGCTGAATCTCTCTCTCTCTCTCTCTCTCTCTCGCATTACAGTGGGCGCGTGCACAGAGACGCCCTGACAGCCCGCGGGAGCGCGCACCTGTCTCAGCGCGCAATAAATAAAACAATAACACATCTCTGAGCTCTGCTGCTGATGACTGTGTGACCACAATAAATAAACATCATTTCATCACCATATCTTACACTGTCTGCCGGTGTCTGGTTATAAATAAAGCAGTTACTCAATAATCAATCACTGATGACCAGGTGGGAATGACAGATAAGAGGGAAAACGGATGCGTTCGACTGTAAACTTATGAAACGATCCTCATTAATTTTTCTCACATCGATAGATTTTAAGGTAGGACATTTAGGCTTCAAACCGCATAAAATATTCGCAAACCGAAATAAAACGAAATATTTTAAGATAAATAATGGAACTTTTATGCTTAGTAAATAAAAAACAGACATATAGAGAACATATCAGCATACGACCATACTTAAAGCCATGTGACCATGTTAATATAAATATATGCATGTGTTTACATATATGTGACTGTATGAGAAGATCTGGGTTCGGACTGGTTCTGTGCGCGCGACGCGCCATGTAAAGGTTTGTTCATTCATGCGTTGCGCGCGTGCGATCAGATGAATGGAAAAGTTTGCGCGATGATTTCCTGAACTCACCTTTATTTGTGTCATTAAAGTTTGATGTGTCGAGATGATCCTGAACGAGTCTCTCACAGAACAACGATCCGGAGGAATCCCTGTTATTGTGTTTAAATGTGTGAAATTCCCCCAGAACACTCAAATCCACATGACAGATCCATTCATGTGCTGAAACGGGGTTCAGTTCTTCCACACACTCCTCGTGCTGATCTGCGGGAATGTGTTCTGGCTGAAGCTTGGCTGGATTCTGGATTCAGGAATGATGTTCAGACGCTTTTCCCTCGAATCCGTCAGACAGACACCGAGGCTCGCCGAACGCTCCTCCATCTCCACACGTTCCTGAAGATGCGGGAATACAATCACATCGCCGCGAGAGCGTCTCGCGTGGGTTCTGGAGGCTGTTGCATCACCTGAGCGCGCGCACCACCGCCTCAGGTGAGCGCACGCGGGAACGCGCGTTCCCGGTGATTCGGTGAGAGCGAGACGGTGGTGCACATCCCGAAGCTCGGGAATAAATGGTGCAAGACCATGTGTGATTGATTGTCTCAAAACCTTGCGTGCTTCCTACCTAGACAGCACTTCTGGTGCGCGCGGGGCGCGTATGACAATCATTTTAATATTAGGGATATAGAGAGGAAGACATTTACTTTCCTCCCGTAGCTATATATTTTTGGAACATAATCATTAGCTATGGCTTAAAGTAAGACAGAAATGAAAGTGTCACAATTTATTCATCTTCATTTCGTTGCAAACTCTCTATTTTTCCTATATGGAGAAATTCTGAAGAATCGTTTCTCTTAGAAGAAAGAATCATTCAGAAGACTTCAGAACAGAGATGCATGAAGATTCTTCAAACTCTGTCCTTGCATGTTCCACAGAAACATTAGAAGTATTCCTTCAATGTTTCAATTCTCAAATCTTTCCTTGCATTCAGAGTCAGAAGATGATCAGATGCTGCAAGTTTACTGATTCTCTCTCTCTCTCTCTCTCTCTGATGCACATTAAATGGTTAGTTCACCACAAAATGAAATTTCTGTCATTAATTATGTCGTTCCACACCTGTAAGACCTTCGTTCATCTTCGGAACACAAATTAAGATATTTTTGATGAAATCCGAGAGGTTTATGACTCGTCCATAGACAGCAATATAATCAAGGTCCAGAAAGGTACTAAAGACATGGTTAAAACAGTCATGTGACTGCAGTGGTTCAACCTTAATGTGATGAAGAGACGAGAATACTTTTTGTGCGCACAAACAAAACAAAAATAATAACTTTATTCAACAATCTCTTCTCTTCCCTGTCATTATCCTTACTCAGGTGAAGCACAGTGAAGGCTTCTGTGTTTACGTCTGAACGCCAGCTCAGTATTGGCCAAAGCTGATCATGTGATCAGCACGACGCATGCGTGCGATGCTGACGCAGGAGCCGACCAATAATGAGTCGTTCTGACGTAGAACCTGGAAGCGCTGGATGTAAACAACATGAGAATGACTCAGAAGAGAAGAGATTGTTGAATAAAGTTATTTTTGTTTAGTTTTTGCGCACTAAAAGTATTCTCGTCTCTTCATCACATTAAGGTTGAACCGCTGCAGTCACATGACTGTTTTAACCATGTCTTTAGTACCTTTCTGGATCTTGAAAGTCTTACGGTCTTACGGGTGTGGAACGAGTAATTAATGATAGAAATTTCGTTTTGGGGTGAACTAACCCTTTAAATGCTTTTGACACCAAACACAACAGCCAGATCAATTATATAATCATTCAGACTAAACAATAATGACAGTCTGATTCCAGTTTAAAGTGATTAATTGAATCTCCTCAGACTGCTTGATTACATGTGTTCAATCATACCAGAGACCTTCAGACTGACGGACTCAGTGGAATTGATCACTATGAGTTTCAGTTCAATTACAGAACTTCACCTGTGGAGTGTGTGTGTGTGTGTGTGTGTGTGTGTGTGTGTGTGTGTGTGTGTGTGTGTGTGTGTGTGTGTGTGAGTGAGTGAGTGTGTGTGTGTGTAATAATCCACTCACTCACTCACACACCCTCCAGATTCATTAAATTCCAGTGTCATCTCTGCAGTCCAGTCTGAGGTGGCCGGCGAGCTAAACATCTGAATGAATCATAAAAAATAACTCAGCAGAATGATTCACTTCACTGTAAGTAATAAGAATCACTGCACCGTCGCTGACAGCTCTTCCAAGATGCGTTTCATCAAGCAGCAGTGGTGTGAATCCATAAATGCATTTATATATTAAACCACAATCGATATTTCCCGGTGGACAATCAGGCTGCAGTAAACGGACAGAAGCGAGGAGGACTGTGCTGAAATGTGTGATATTGATCAGTTTACACGCAGACTCACAACACACACATCAAATATGAGTGGCTTGAACATCGGTGTACTGAGCGCGTGTGCAGGTGTTCCAAACAGGTTTGGAACATTGGTCGGATATAACCCCGCCCCCAAACTCAAACAGACGGATAGCGGAGTTTAATGGATTCTCATTCACACGTGGGGATTTGAAGAGGACCGATAATGCTATTTTCCCCCCCATCTTGTGTAGTGTTGCTGTTTGAGCATGAAAAAACTCCAGTTCCAGTTCTTCTCTATAGAGAATGCGAACCTCCGTCACGGCCCGTTGCATGCCGGGGCGGCGCCGCCATTTTAGCAGGATCGCGACCTCTACTATTGACACTGAAAATAATACAGATACTTGCTTACCTTTTGTTTTGATTCTGCCATTAAGTGGAACATTCGCATTCTCCATGGTATCGTTTGCAGGGAATAGAAGCTATTTTATCGCATGGCATAATAATTTGATTTTTTTTTTCACTAAGGTTTTGTAGAATTTCGTTTACAATGTCGCTCGCTGCCGCTTCAGCCATCATATGGTAGAATATCAAAATAAATATCCAAATAAAAGTATGTGTAGTGACGCAGGCGATCCGATCAGGTGATAAGTCAAACGGCCTTTACAAAAAAAGGTAAAACAATGATGTCGGACGATTTTGAAGTTGGAGGAGAAAATGAGATGTTTTTCACTCTATTTCCTCCTAAATCACGCGTGACCTTTCCAACGTGATTACGTAATGCGTGGAGCATCTCAGAGCAGTGCAAGACGAGCATTTGTGGTTAAAAAGTATTTTAATTTTAATTTATTTTATAAAATGTCCGATGGTTTCTCTAGATAAGACTCTTATTCCTCGTCTGGGATCGTGTAGAGCTCTTTGAAGCTGAAACTGACTTTTGGACCCGTTGAACCCCAGTGAAGTCCACTATATGGAGAAAAATCCTGGAATTTCTTTTCCACTGAAGAAAGAAAAACATGAACATCTTGGATGACATGGAGGAGAGTAAATTATCAGGACATTTGAATGCTGAAGTGGAAGGATTCGCTCTCTCTCTCTCCCTCACATACAGACAGAGAGAGAATTAAAATTGTTTACAGAATTCTAAACTGAAGTGTTGATGTAGTTTAATTCTGCAGGAGTTTGACTCTGGCGCCCTCTAGCGTCTCACAAACACAGCTGATTCTTCAGTTAGGGGGATTTTCTCATCTTGAAGGACTTTTATTATAACTTTATTCTCTTTTTTTACTTTTTCCTATTTTAGGACGTTAAGATGTTCTCAATTTTAGGCTTCTCATTTACCCACACTTAAACTTTTTTAATTTGTTTTTGTAGTTGTGCACATTAGGGCTGGGAACAAAGAATCCCAGCCCCAATTCCACTGTCATTATGTTTTAGTTAATCAACAGCTATAGTTGCATGGGAATAATTTTAAGACTTCAAGCAGTCAAATGCTCCATGGCAACTGAACTTCCTTCTAGTTAGTTCAGCTGATGAGAACTGATGTTGGGTATGTGCACGGCCCGCACACACGTGAACATATTAACATACAGTTAAAAAAAATATCTCGGACAAACATTAACTTCAAAGCCAAAACAACTTCACAGGGGCGGTCGTGGCCTGATGGATAGAGAGTCGTAACCCAAAGGTTGTCGGTTCGAGTCTCAGGATTGACAGTGAGGGGAGTGAATGTCCAGCGCTCTCTCCACCCTCAGTACCACGACTGAGACCCTTGAGCAAGACACCGTACCCCCAACTGCTCCGGGTGGGTGTGTGCACGCACTTGGATGGGTTAAATGCAGAGCACAAATTCCTAGTATGTCCACATGTCACTTTCACTTCACTTCACTTGGATAAACAAGAATAAAAAGGGGAATCAACCAAACAGTCAGTTCTCAAGTAAAGTACAAAATGAACAACTGAATCAAGTGAGTCACTCTCTCTGAGTTCAGAAGAAACTCATCTGATCTGATCTGTGGATGAGACGCTGTTTCAATATTCAGTACCTGCAGTACAAACAGTATACAATATATTCACCTTAGCTGTGATATACTTTTATTACATAATTGCAGATTTTGTTTAGTGTATACAATATACATTGACCTCTGCTCTGTTTATATGTTGACTGATGTGTGTATGAACTGAAAGCGTCGTTTGATTTTGAGAACAGGTGAAATAGTTTTCAAACAATTGTTTGATTTAGCTAGAAGAGTCAGTGGTTTTATAAATGGGGTTTGATAAAGGGATCCTTATTTTTGTTTTGTTTTTGCGCACAAAAATTATTCCCGTCGCTTCATAACACTTGTATGGCTTAATTTATGTCTCTTACTGAAATATGTAGTAAAAACCCCTGAAAGATTACGTTATTTGGACAAAGGGCGGTTTAGGTTTAGGTGCGCAGTCGATGACGTCAAATGGTTGCACTCGGCAAGCAACTGGCGCTAACTGTTGCTATTTTTACCACAACACAACCCGAAAAAATACAATACGATGCCACATACTTTTGGCTGTAATTTTCAGTCGAAGGGCAACAGGAGAAGCGATGTAAGTCTTCGACCATAAGAAGAGGAGAAAAAATGGGAAGAGGCCTGTGGACAAACAAAACTTCCTAAAGACCTGCGTCTCTGTTCTCTCCACTTTAACCCTGATGACTTTAAGGCTTTTAGTAGACCACAGCTACTGGAAGAGCTTTCAGGTGGTGATGAATATAAGCATAGGCTTAAACCAAATGCCGTACCGTCGGGAGTCTAAACACCCTCAGATATCGAGTGAAATCCACGCTGTGAAACGGCAGAGACAAGACTCGCTAGACGCCATCCTGACAGGATGTAAACATGACGCTGCAGCCACTGATAGGGGAAGTTCAAGCTTGTTCGTGGAGGAGGACCCTGATGATTCGTCAGTTCGTCGATTCAGTCAGTAATGACACATCAATCATACAACATTACATCGATCCATAAACTTACCTTGAACAGATCCAGCGAGAAATTGCATTTCCTTACAGCAAACAGTCTCCCTCTCTGTTAGCATGGGCAAACAATTGCCACAGAGACACCATCCAAATTTCAATTTGATATAATTCATAATTAACGTCTTTGATGTTTTCATCCTCACTGGCTCAAATTGAAAAAAAAAAAAAAAAGTATAAAAAATTAATTGTGACTTTTTACATCACAATTCTGACTTTTTTTTCTTCTTAGAATTGCGGGTTTACACAGATATAAACTAGGAATTTAGATTATGAGACAAAAAGTCACAATTACCTTTTTTATTTTATTTTCCATGGCAGAATTAAGCTCTTATAGGTTCCACATGTGTACGGTTTTGATATTGGGTAAGCTTGTATGAAAAGAAAATTAAAGCATTTTAGAAATGACTGTACATTGTGTGGAAACAACATGAATTGTGTAAACAATATGGTCACAACAGACGAATGTTGTGCTAATTGTGTGACTACAGACTGGACAAAAGGATTTTAGCAACGGAAAAACTGTAGGAATAAGTTTGTACAGTAATGTAAACATGGATCGTGTTTGTGTTTTTAGCTTTGTGTTGTATAAGCGATAAAGTGTGTTTGTTGGCTGAAACCTCTAGTGTTCTGGAAGGGTTTACTTTGAGTCCTGAATGAAGTGTTGTGTGCTGTGCTGTGAAGCTGAAAGTTGGTTAGGAGAACTGTGTGAAGAAAAGTTTTGACAAAGTGACAACAACTTATAAATCATACTAAATTATGTTTTTCAAAAATGTAAAACAGCAGAAAGTTTTCGGTGATGGGTAGAGTTAGTGTAAGGGGAGAGTATATATATACGGTTTGTACAGTATAAAAAACATTTTGTCTATGGAAAGTCCCCATAAAACGTGAAAACCTAACAAGTGTGTGAGTGTGCGCAGGGGGAGGGGAAAATGATTTACACATTCTATTTCCCCTTTTTGCAGTCGTGCATGAGCATGTGGTGTTTAATGTGAGATAAGCTTGACTTCTGTTCTTCCTCCAAATGTTATGAAATAATATTTCAGTCCACAGCTGCAGGTGAATGCGGCATTGTTCAGACGACAGACTGATCATCATTTCATGAGCTGTAAGTACAATGATCTCTCTCTTCAGTGTCTCTTTCTGAACGCCCACCGTTAAAATGGAGGCATAAACACGAGAGAAACTTATAATGAGAGTGTTTTTGTTGATTATACACACATCTGTATGAATTATAGAGGAGAGCGGGAACAGGTCTGTATCAGACTTTCACTAATGCTTGTTAGTTAATTTAATTTAGAAAATTTTACACAACATTTGATATTCAACAGTGCTTTGCATCTGCCTGCATTGACACTATTCTTTAAGATTAAAATTATACACCAGTTATCACTGTAAAGCTGCTTTGACACAATCTGCATTGTAAAAAGCGCTATATAAATAAAAGCGATGATAAAAGCCCACTGGCATCAGACAAGAGTCAGTTTATAATGAAGGTAGATTCAGACTGAAACAGCAAGAGCATTTTTAGGACATATCAAGTTGGAAGCAATATTTTAAACTACTTTAACAGAATAAAATTAAAATGGAAAAGTGTCGTGTGACAACTAGCCCCGCTCTCCTCACATTACTTAATATATGTCAGTCAAGTCATCTTTATTTCTATAGTGCAGTACAGATCGTTTCAAAGCAGCTTCACAGTAATAAACAGGAAAACAACAGTCAATTATGCCAACTGACATTATTCAGCTCAATTCAAGTTTTGTTCTCATCCAATAGTGTCAGTACAGTCAAATCAACAATATTACTGAATATGAAGTGTCTTTTAATGTCAGCAGTTGACACTGAGGTCCTTCAGGGGTTATTTTACAAGAATCCCATTTTAAATTCACATGATCAAATGTGTTTTTTGGTGAAGCAAACCCTCCTACGATCAGTGAGCAAAAACACGCAATACGCAAATGAGATGAAAGGCTTTGCATGGCCTGCAGCTGCAGCAGTGCAGAAATGCATCTCTGAACGGAAACAGGTGAGCAGAACGAGCGTTCAGACACGAGCTGAGCTGCACTGCTTTTACAGACCCAAAGGGTACAGTAGAAACCTCAGACGCTGCAGCATTCTGGGAAATTTGTGCTTTAGACCGTCAGTGAGAGGTACGGATTTCGCATATATTCACTAATGTCTTCACTAGTACTGCTCTTCTTCTTCTACTTCGCTTTCCTCGCCGTTTAACCCTCTGGTGCTGCTCGCGTGGCGGTCAAAAATGAGCCTGAGAACTTTTTTTTTAATTATTATTATTATTTAAATTAAACGAAAGTAATATACTGTAGTTCGGTTATGTTTTTTTTTTATTGCATATTTTGTATTTTTAGTACTAAATTATATTAATGCAGTAGTTATAATCCATTTATTGACTTTTTGAGCATAGACCTGAAAACGAAATTTCCAACTTGAACTCGTAAATCTTAAATGGTTTTTGGTCTGTTTTTAAAGACGGCATGTAGCAGATTATTGCTGAACAAGTTGTGTTCCAAATTTGAGGTTGATATCTCAAAAAAAATGAGCTTTCAGTAAGATTTTGTTTGGCTGCAGTACCATAAGTTTCCACTAGATGAGATTCGTCTCTTATTCATTTCCAAAGCGCTCATTTTTGACTGCGAGGAGTACAAGTGTGACTTCTTTTTCGGGGCCATTTAAACTTTTCAAATGATATTCAAAGCGCCAAAACCTTCATACCAATTCCAATGAAGTAAAAAAAAAAAATCTAAAAAAGAAAAACGTAACATTTTGACCAAAGAGCAGCAGCTTCACTATCGCCACCCAATGATAAGGCATACAGATCGGATCACCAGATGCTGTGAGTCATCCTGTTTGTTTATCAAGTATTTTAATTATGAAACTCTATAGTAAATTATAAATGAGGTTGTAAAGGGAGTCCCCCAAGGATCTGTGCTGGGGCCGTTATTATTTACTTTATACATACATTGTCTTGATTCCATATATTCGTTATATTTCTACGTGGACGATACTGTTATTTACTGTTCCTTCTAAGCAGCAATCTTTGGCTTATTTACAATCTGCCTTTGATTTCATTCAAGCAAGGTGTCGGAGTACAAAAACCAAGTCATTATAATTGATGATACATTTCAGTTTAGTTCACACATTAATCATCTGAAACAAAAATTAAAGACAAAGTTGGGGTTTTAAGAATTGTGTCTGCTATCTTCTTACCGATTCTTGACTATCTAGTGTTTCAACATGTTCCTTCCTCTCTGGATGCTCTGTATCATGGTGCTTTAAGATTGCAAATCGACACATCTTATATGTCTGGTCTTGGAGTCTCTACTAACGAGCTTGAATGAGTTGAATCAGGTTTGTTTGATTAGAAAGAGTTGGAAAATGTGTGGTGTTGTTGTTGTGCCTCCAGGAACAGGATCGGAAAACACTGTTAGGCTGGCCACACATCAATCGTAACCAGTTTTTTAAACTGTGAGAGACCACAGACATAAGGCCAGTTTCTACCGATTTTTAGCATTATAATCCTCAGAATGCACACGCTAAAACATTCGTCTGGGCTGAGAGAATAAAGGAATATGGATGATCTTCTTTCTCAATACTCCACTTTCGTGGCATGTTTGTGGCTGCCAAGTTTCAGCTATTGAAGCAAGCAACATCCGGTTGGTGAAGCTTCCTCGCTCTCATTGGCTATCACAGGCCGATCAAGAGTTTGGGATTGTGCGGGCTCCTACACAGTAAAATAAGTCGGTTGCAAGAAGTCTTGAATCACAGATCATTGGGGGTTGCAAATCGGGCCCAAAATCAAAATCAGGTGTGTGGCCAGCCTTAATAAAACGTTCCTTGAAAGATCTATACATGCTGTTTCTGTGCTAACGTTTTCAGAACCAGATAACTTTCTATTAACGTTAAGAACGTTTGCTTATAACATTTAAAGAACCTTGCCAAAGCGTTCCCTGTTAACTGAGGTAGTCAATCATCTTGGTGAAGAAGCGTCAATTCCCCAATCAGCGTTTCATCTTAAAACCATCATTATGTTTATTCATATTTTTATTAGCTGGAGACTTTCGTTCAAAAGTGAACATTCGGTCAGCATTTACTCACCTTCATGTCATTACAAACCAAAAGAAGTCAAACAGGAGTGACATGTATTTGAGTAACTGACAAAATGGACATTTTTAAGTGAGCGCTCTCTTTCATGTGGTTCGTGCTGTAGTGTGAGTTTTTACACGGGCTGCTTCAGTGGAGTCTAGTTACGGTGTGAAGACCAGCGGTGTTTGACTGACATGTGGTTTGCTGTGTTTCATGGCTCTCTTTGTGTCTCGTTCTAGCCTCTGAGTTGTCTCCGTCATGGAGGCGACAGGGAAATACGACTTTGCAGCCACGGCAGAGGATGAGCTGAGCTTCAGGAAGGGAGATATTATCAAGGTGTGTACATTACAACAGCACATATCTGCAGCATATATCACGTCTACTAATAAACACACACACACACCCACATAACCCTGTCTTGAGTTTTCTTTGTTCTGAACTGAGTTGAACCATGCTTCTCTGTAGATTTTAGGCACCAATGACGACTGGTTCAAAGCAGAAATCAACGGCATGGAAGGATTCGTGCCGCGGAATTATATCAACATCCACTTCCCCAGGTAACAGACATCATTGAAACACAATTACACTGAGCAATACTCAGTTTCTGAAAAATAAGGTGGATACATCAGAATGTGAAAGTAAACAGTTAACACACTCGCCCCACAACTGCCCGTGTTTATGACAGTATATAACTCACAATAATGTTCTCAGATAGAAAAACTAAATATGACCTGCTGCAGTTTTTGTGTCAAAGAGTTGATGAAAAAGGAAGTGTCTACGTGATAATTTTGTTGTCCA
>CM074440.1:34383682-34386182 GCA_037101425.1 Elopichthys bambusa | reverse complement strand
GAGGATGTTAAAATATGTTTTCAGAATTGTACACTTGAATTACTTCTAAATGTTAAGTTAAAAAAAAAAAAAAAGCTAGTATTATAGTAATGATTTAACCCATTATGCTTGGTAAAATTAACCCAACATGTGTTCTGTCCTATATTTACCCAGCCCTTGGGTTGAAAACAACCCAAATTGGGTTGTTTTTAACCCAGTGTTTTTAGATATTTTTATGAATAGAAAAAGACCAGACACAAAAATGACAGGACTGGCTTCATGTGTCTGCTGTAGCTCCAACTAAACCACTCCAAATTAAAAAAAAAAAAAAAATGGTAGAAATGACTTCATGATTTAGGCCTATATCTGTAGTAACTAAAAGTCTAATATTTTATGCATTATGCATGAACTAAACCTTGAATGCAAGTGAGTCTGCCAAATGCTATTAAATCAGATATTCGGACGCTCTGCATTCATACAGTTATAGTCTAGTCCTGATGTATCGCTCAACCTTTGATGATTAACCATTATGCTGGAGTCATTTACGCTGAAACAAAGTTCCCCTACCACTGTATTTCTTGTGAACTCCACCCACACCCGCAGAGCTACTTCACCTGCCCGCACGAGCTCAGGTGAGACACTCCCGCGCCTCATTCCGAGCTCGTTAAGGCGAGCAGGAGGTCGCGTCGCGCCATGGCGGAGTCCCAGCTCTTGTGTATGGAGGACGGGCTCATGCCCGCCGCGGTGCCCGAGTCCCGGCCGCAGTTCTACTACAGCGAGCAGCAGCGGGCGGCGCTGGAGCAGCTGCTCACCAACGGAGACGGAGCGTTCAAGAGCCTCCTGAAGGAGGAGAAGAGCCAAGACTTCCTGTCGGCGCGGGAAATCAAGGCCATCACGAGCACCTTCGTCAAATATAAGCAGGAGGAAGACGATGGAGGGGCAGCGGAGAACCAACAAGCCAAACGCGACGACAGCAGCTCGCTGCGCTCCACCTACTGGCCGCAGATGTCGGACACGGAGGTCCCGCCGCTGGACATCGGGTGGCCCTCATCCGGGCTCTTTAAAGGGGTCACCCGAGTGTCGGTCTACACACACCCGCCCAAAGAAAACAGCCCACACATCAAGGAGGTGGTCCGAAAATTAATACAAGAGTCCTGTAAGGTCAGCGCTCATTAAATATTAAATAAACAGAGCTGTTTTGAAATATCATGGACCCCAAACCAAGGTAAATCACTTCAGTTTTGAAGTGTTGCTGCTGTAAATGATAACCCAGCTGACAGGGAACGTTCTGTCAAGGTTCTCTCAAAGTTCTGAACAAACGTAACATTAATAGAAAGTTCGTTCAGAGTTATCTGGTCTTTAATAAACTTTAGCACAAAAACATTATTTATGTTTCATTCATGGAATATTTTTTATAAAACATTGTAGTTGGATGTCTAATGTTTTTAGATGGTTCAGGGAACATTTAAAAGTAGCGTTTCCATAATACTTGCAAAATGATCAAATAGAAGAAACCATGATTACCATAGTAAACCATCTGGAAGGGGATCATAGTTTCATTTTCTCTTCTCACTGACACTGTAAATGAACTGGTTTATTCATTCATAAATATTAATAAACCAGGGGCCATATCATAAATCTCCTGAAGGAATAGCAATAATTCCTGAGGATTCCTGCTGGGTACTTTAAGATCTTGTTCAGACTTGATCTAACCGTCAGTTTCTCCAGCCTTCAGGGGAATGACTGTGATCACTGACACTGACTCACTGCAGCAGGAAATGATGCGGATGGCACTCTGCTTTCTGCCTTCTAAAAGAATCTGAAAGTCGAGCCACACCTTCAATAAAGTACTGATCTGACCATTGTTTAAATGTCATGAATATCATGCTAAACATTTTCCTTGTTTTTATACGAAATACATTTTCTCGTTTTCAGGAACATCAGACAGGTCACACCAGATTCCACAGCGCTACAGCAGTCGAGGGACTTTCTCTCGTGTTCAGAGATCATTTTCTCTGTCATATCTGCTATATTCTCAGTCGTTAGAAACAATAACCCATAAAGAAAGAAATATGGCCTTATTTCTTCCTTGTTGGATTCGTTGTGGCTTTAGAAACAAACTAAACACTGTCAGATCTGAAAACAAGAGAGCGTTTGGGAAGGAGAAAGTGAAAGCTGTACAAAACTCTTCTGAACTGGGTGTGAATCAGAATCAGTAGTTTCAGTTTGTATTGTTACTGTAATCCTGATTAACACACACACACACACACACTCTCACACACACTCACACACACACACACACACTCACACACTCTCACACACACTCACACACACACACACACACACACTCACACACTCTCACACACACTCACACACACACACACACACACACACACTCACTCTCACACACACACACACACACTCACACACACACACTCACACACTCACACACTCTCACACACACTCACACACACACACACACACACTCACTCTCACACACACACACACACACACACACACT
>CM074440.1:34346182-34378682 GCA_037101425.1 Elopichthys bambusa | reverse complement strand
TCACAAGAGCACATGAAATGCGTCATTGGGGACATGACCAGAAATGCTCTTCCGCTTTTACTCAGAGTGGCATTATTTAGCCGGATCTGAGTGTGTGTCAACATCTCTGACCACAAAAAGGATCCATGGATTTACCACCACAGCTCTAAACAGGAAGTGACTATATAAGCTGAATATAAGTTACATTCACCCATGAACTAATTTTGTCCATCAGATAGCATCAGTTTACATGTCCGTCCGAGACTTGCAGAGACTTGAACGTGTTTCAGACCTCAGATGCTCCTCATGGACTCACAGTGATGTTCTTGATGATGATGATGATGATGATGGAGAAACATCTCATGAGGCTGGTTGTGTTGCTGGTTAAATCAGAGGTGATTGGGATCATTACGAGGATCATTAGCACTACAGATCAACAATAAAACTGCCCCTGGACCTTCATTAATCTACCAGCAGATGTCACATGTTCTTGCTCTGATGAAGGAAGTGAAAGCGATGAGGTCATTTCACGTTTCCCTTTTTAAACGTTGCTGTTGCATGAATAAAAAAGCCGGAGTGGGTTCACCCTGTGCTACAGATGTTAAAAGATTTGCTTCCTGAATTGATTCCACATTTATCTTCTACATGCACTTCCTCTTAAACTGAATGAGATCACGTTTCAGACTTTCATCGGTCCAAGATATATATATATATATACCAATCAGGCATAACATTATGACCCCCTTCCTAATATTGTGTCGGTCCCCCTTTTGCCGCCAAAACAGCCCTGACCCGTCGAGGCATGGACTCCTCTAGACCCCTGAAGGTGTGCTGTGGTATCTGCACCAAGATGTTAGCAGCAGATCCTTTAAGTCCTGTAAGTTGTGAGGTGGAGCCTCCATGGATCGGACTTGTTTGTTCAGCACATCCCACAGATGCTCGATTGGATTGAGATCTGGAGAATTTGGAGGCCAAGTCAACACCTCAAACTCGTTGTTGTGCTCCTCAAACCATTCCTGAACCATTTCTGCTTTGTGGCAGGAGCATTATGTTTCCCAGCAGAACATTGCCCAAAGCATCACACTGCCTCCGCCGGCTTGCCTTCTTCCCATAGTGCATCCTGGTGCCATGTGTTCCTCAGGAAAGCGACGCACACACACCCGGCCATCCACGTGATGTAAAAGAAAGCGTGATTCATCAGACCAGACCTTCTTCCATTGCTCCGTGGTCCAGTTCTGACGCTCACGTGTCCACTGTTGGCTCTTTCGGCGGTGGACAGGGGTCAGCATGGGCACCCTGACTGGTCCATACGCAACAAACTGATGCACTGTGTATCCTGACACCTTTCTATCAGAACCAGCATTAACTTCTTGAGCAATTTGAGCTACAGGAGCTCGTCTGTTGGATTGGACCACACGAGCCAGCCTTCACTCCCCACCTTGGCCGTTCGTGACCCTGTCGCTGGTTCACCACTGTTCCTTCCTTGGAGCACTTCTGACAGATCCTGACCACTGCAGACCGGGAACACCCCACAAGAGCTGCAGTTCTGGAGATGCTCTGACCCAGTCGTCTAGCCATCACAATTTGGTCCTTGTCAAACTCGCTCAAATCCTTACGCTTGCCCATTTTTCCTGAAGAGATGATCAGTTGTTCACTTCACCTGTCAGTGCTCATGATGTTACGCCTCATTGGTGTGTGTGTGTGTGTGTTTGTGTTTGTGTGTATGACACTGAGACTAATGCTGGGAATAATGCTGAACTTCTTCTTTTAACATAACCAACATGTCACGTTCGTCCCGTCGCCACAAATGTTTGTTTCTGCTCAAACTACACAGAGACATTTCATTAAAAAAAATACAAGCATCACGGTACATTTAATCTCAAATAACTTTAATTAAATAATCAGTTGAACAATGCATCACTTATAATATTTCATATGATCTGTAGTATTTACAAAATATATTTTACATTAAAAAACATTTAACACAAAACAATCAGAGTAAATGTGTTTGTCCTGAATGTGTGTTTGTGTTGTTTGAGAGGGAATCAATCCATCTGCTGCACTGGATCATTATTAGACCGTCACTGCCAGCTTCCATAATGGATTCAGACGCACATTAAACACACACACACACACACACACACACACACTCAACTGGCTGCCAAAATACAACAAAACATTTGATCAGATGGGAGAAGCATGTTGGCTTTAGATAATAACCGTGTCTTTCTAGTGATGTTTGTATCATCCAACTGAGGTAAGAAAGTAACTTTGGATGAAACACAGCTAATGTCTCTTTATAATCTCAACTGTTGGTCAAATGGATAGTCATTGCCAAAAAGACCCCATTTCATCTCAATTAAATAATCTCAGCATGAACTCAAATGATCTGAGCTGCTCCACATCGATTGTTATAGCTCTATACTCTACGACTACTGCCTCATTTGAGTCTGTTTGTGTGTCTAAGGGATTTCTGGAGAACAATCCTCCATTACATCTGCTGAGCTGTGAGAGAGAAACCTCTGAGCAATGACGTCTTCCTCTGAGTGTAAATAAATACGCAGTGCGCTCTTATAGTTCTGGGTGTCTGTAGTTATAGTTCAGTCATGCCGTCGTTTCGTCTCATTTCTCTGGGACTTTGTTGATGACTTTCTTCTTTCGGACGGACACTAGGTCATAGAAGGGATCTTTTGTAATGCTGGCCCTGTAAACACACACACGTCGTATGTCAGATGCGTGTCATTCGTTCAGACGCCGTATGAGGAAGTTAGTGTTCGTACCTGATGGACTCGATCCACTCGTCTCTCTCCTCGGCTGAAGCGGCACAGATGGTGTACGACTGATGTTTCCCCTCCACCACACGACCGTCGGTCTCCGTCTTACACGCCTTGATCTTCTGACCCCGACTGTTGGGGTTATACAGCTCTAAACAATACTGCACACAGTTCAAAGGTCACAGGTTAACCATCGCTAATAATATCTACTAATAATCTTGTTTGTAACACGGTTCAGGTCTCACCGGTTTCCGGGGAAAGACCACTTCTTTCACGCTCAGATTCTCCAGAGGAATGATCCCGCGCGGCTCTTTGTCCTGATACACAAACAGCACAATCAGCTCTGATCTACACACTTCACACAGACCTTCATGCATTCAGAGACATGTTTGCGTGTTCTTACTGTGGTATATTCAAAGTAATACAGGCAGTTATCAGTGAGGATGAACCATCGTCTCTTCCACGTCTTCACACGGCCGCCTGCAGACAGATCATACTGATTATACATCAGGAACACTAAACAATAAACTTCCATTAGTTAACATGAACTAACAATGGAAAATACTTCTAAAGCATTTATTATTGGTAGTTAATGTTAATAATAACATTTACTAATACATACGCAGCTAACAGGGAATGTTCTGGCAAGGTTCTCTCAACGTTATGAACAAACATTCTTCCAGTAACGTTAATAGAATGTTTGTTTAAACTGGTCTTTAAAAAATTTTCACAAAAACGTTATTTATACATCGTTCATGGAACATTTTTATTGCTTGTTTCAGAACGTTCAGAGAACATTCAAAAGTAACGTTTCCGTAATGTTTGAAGAATGATGCAATGGAATGCTCTTTTAATGTTCACATAACCAAGAAGAAACGTTTAAAAATGGGATGTTTTGACTGTTTTCATAACTTAATATCATGATTAGCAAAACGCACTTATCTATATTGATTTTTACTGATTCAAGAGCGTAGCGCTTTCCAAGGATCAGCGTTCTCCCCTAAAAGTGATTAGGCAGACTAGACCGTAAGTCGTAGAGACTTGAAACTTTAAGGGGCTGGTAGTACTCACACCGACTACAACATCATCATGGCTCACCCCGATCGGCCTTACGAGGGCACTACAGCAGTCAAAAGTATGAAATCACTCACAAGGTCTAAACCATAGGCGTAGGCTCAAGTGTAATCCATTATAACCATTATAATCCAATTGGCTCAAGATGGAAATTTTGGGGTATTTTGGATTTTTTTAAGAAACCTACTTTTGCGAACTAGTCTTAGGTTTTTGGCCCGATCGGAACCAAACCAGTACAGCAAGATTCTCTGGAGTCTGATTGTCAATAGTTATCAAAAAAAGCTGAAATGTCGATTCACGGTCCCTAAGGGCCACCAAAACGTTTGAAGTGGGTGGAGCCATTTTCACTAAAATGGCTAAAACTCATAAACTGAATGAGATATTTTCATCAAATTTGGTACATGTATGTAAGAGCTCATTCTGTGGTTGCTTGAAAAAGGACACAGCGACTGGCCACTTGGTGGCGTTATAACATGGAAAATAAATTTTAAATGGCTATAACTATGCAAACCGAAGTTTGATTGACTTGAAAATTGGCCTGCGGTGTCTTTGTCCAAGGTGCCAAGACTGCCTTTGAGGACATTGGTGTATCTCGAAAAACACGTCCGGCATCGACCAATGAAATATGAGCAGCTATCAGACAAAGTTAACGGAGGCCGATTGGAATGAAACTCGCTGTGAGAAATTGAAAAGAAATCGGCCACCGGGGGGCACTTTCACATTTTTCACGTGTTTAAAGGATTGTATTGAACGCAATTTTTCGCACACGCCCATGACATTCAGACCACATGCTAGAACTCCTGAGCAACTTTACCTCTAGGACCTGCTGTCCATCGAATCATTCGTTAAATATTAGAGATAAAAAAACAGCTTTGTCGAACACGTTTTTTGTCTCAACCCCGATAACTGTTAAAAAGCTTTATAAACCATACATTTTCTATGGTAAATGGCCTGTATTGGCTGTAAATGTTTTTTTCCGTCTATGATCGAGATGGTTACAGGCTTGCTAATTCAAACATTATACTTTTTTACGCATGTGCTTAAAGACCTTAAAGCGCTTGATAATTGCTGCTCGCAGCTATATTTATTATACTATCATATTTCTGTTAGCAGGGTGAGAAGTGTCTATTTGACACCAAGACAATGAGTGTGACAGTATTAAACTTTAACAGATTTAGAATAAACACAACTAATAAAAGCACTGCTTAAATGAACAAAAAACCCCAGAAGAAAGAGAAAGTAAACTAGACTAAATATGTTTGCTATTTCAGTTTGTTTAATGCAGTCAGAGTTAATAAATCTTTATAATAACTGATGTAATTGCAGTACGTCTCGGCCGAGCTCAGCTTTACCCAGTTTGAGCAGCCAGCCCTCTCGGTCAGGGTTGAAGAAGGTGTGCGTGAGATCGTTCCCATCATCCTCTGGGATTTTGAAGGGTTCGTTCCGTATGCTGTTGTACAGATTCTGTCATGAAAAGAAACACACATTTCTATCACAGCCGCAACCTTCCTGTTAGTGCTGCTTATTTATGTAAATGTGCACCGCTGATGAATAATAATTAACACCATGGTGCTATTTGTGCTCAGTGACACAGTGACATTTTATTTCTCACGAGCATCATGTGATTGTGATTGGCTGCTCACCGTCAGGAGGTCGTCGGGCAGGTCGTCTCCGTTGTTGATCCCGCGGTTCATGCTGATGAATCTCTCCAGCGGGGTCTTGTCCTTCACGTTGGGGTTGTGCAGACTCGTGTTCAACATGATGATGGCAAACGATAGGATGTAACACGTGTCTGAGGATCATTTACACAAACAAACACAACAACTTTACCATAGACTGATAAACAAACCAGCTGACAGGGAATGTTCTGACAAAGTTATGAAACCAGTAACGTTAATAGAACGTGATTTAGACGGAGTGTTTTTCTTCTGAAATGTTTTAGTTGGACTACTTGTTTCAGAACGTTCAGAGAACATTTAAAAGTAACGTTCCCATAATGTTTGCATCTGCAATTTTGTTCCTGTGATTCTGATAAAAAAAAAAGAGTCTGAATTGCGTGATAAATTGGTCTGTGAGATACAAACTTGGAATTGTGAGATAAAAAGTTGCAATTACCATTTTTATTTTTTATTCCAGAAACAAACAAAAAAACTGAATTACGATAGGTAAAAAAGTCGGATTTGCAAGATTGCACAATCATGAGTTTATAACTCGCAAGTAAAAATTGTAAGATAAAAAGTCGCAATTACCTATTTTATTCTTTTTATTCCACGGCAGAAACAAGCTTCCATAAGTTTCTAATTTCAAATATTTTATATTTTGAGTAATTACTAGGTAGAATATATTATGTATTATGCAAGTCATGCAAGAGGACGTTGACGAGTTTAGAGATGTGTTTAACCTGTGGACTGGAAGACGTTGACGTTGCAGTTACAGTAACGTGTAGCGAAAGCCTCCATCATGCGGTCGATCTTCTGCGCTTCACCTGGCAGACGGAAACTCCACAAGAACTGCCTGAAGAGTGAAAAAACGGGACAAAGAGAGGAAGCAGAAATAAGACAACTTCTGCGGCACGTGTGTGAATAAAGAAGCGCTCGTGTTCTCACCGTAACGCCTGAACCAGGTTCAGATCTGAAAACTCGTGCAGCTCCACAAACGCCTTGAGAATCTGCAGGTGCATCTCCTCCCTGAAACATCAGATTGAGATTCATCACACACACACACACACGGACGGACAGAACTGATGTGTGTGTTTGGTTCAAGTGTCACCTCTCTCCTAGGAAGTCTCCGATGGCTGTCTTATTCAGTCCTTCCTCTTTATACAGAAACTCTGCCACTCGGTCTGGTTTCCATTCCAGAATTTCGTTGTCAACCAGATACTTGATTCCCTGAAACACAGAGACGTTTGTGAGTCTGAGACACAGACCGAGATAAGACTGCATTTGACCTGTAGCTCATCGGAGTTTATCAGACCGTCCACACGAGTTCCTCCGCAGCTAAATAAATCTGTTTTTGGAGATTTTCCTTCAAACCCATACTTCCCTTTTCTACAGAATGACTAAAGAAAAGACTATAACATTATATTATATTACAGTTCATTCAGGTTTTTGAATCTGATTGGCTGAGAGCCATGTGATGTTCCCCCAGTATCAGCACTGGAACCGTTTCACCGTTTGTATCACTCCGCTTGTGGCGACTGAGCAAATCCACCATATTTTTTACAAATACAACTGTTGGAATGTATTTTTTAGGCGAGAATGTAGTTATTTAGACCCAAAAATATGTGACTCATATATAAACACATATACAATTTGTTTGGACGCTTCCTCAGATGTGAGCTCCAGGCCGGCAGCGGCTCGTGTACCCGCAGAGAACAGGTTTTTGTCAGACAGTTCTTCGGGAATTTGCCGCTGGCTCTCATGCAGATGAGATATAATTCATTTGGGGTATATCAAACAGGCAATCTTTGGTCTTAATAATCTATTACTTGTTCCAGAGGGGAAAATTAAGTTTCATAACTTTATATTTAGGCTATATTAAACTCTATTTTCTGTTCTGTTATTATTATATTATATTATATTGTAGTTTGGGGCCAGTACAATGTTTTTCTAATAAGAAATGAACACTTTCATTCATCAAGGATGCATTAAATTGACCAAACGTGACATTTATAATGTGACAAAAGATTCTATTTAAAATAAATTCTGTTCTTTTGAACTTTCTATTCATCAAAGAATCCTGAAGAATAAAATGTATGACGGTTTCCACAGAAATATGATAATCATAAATGTTTGTTGAGCAGCAAATCATCATATCAGAATGATTTCTGAAGGATCATGTGACACTGAAGACTGGAGTAATGATGCTGAATAAATTACACTTTACTATATATTCACATAGAAAACAGCTGATTTACATTGGAATAATATTTCACTGTTTTACTGTATTTTTGATTAAATAAATTCAGCCTTGGTGAGCAGAAGAGACTCTTTCAGAAACATTAAAACATTTGAGAGAGCCCAGACTTCTGACTGCTAGTGAATGTGTGTTGGGTTTGTTAATGTGTTTGTGGTGTTCAAACACTCATGTGTCTCTCTGTCGTCTCTTCTCGTGCTCGTCGGGTCTTGCTGTGTGTTAATGTGCAGCAGCAAAACCACAAAACCAAAAGTATTTCAGGTGTTGACCTGATGGTGAATGTTTAGATCAGAACTTCAGACTTCTGTCTGTCAGCCTCTCATTTACACACACTCACTCTTTCTCTCACACATGCTCATTCCACTGCCCCCGTCATCTCACACTGGAAACAAGCGTCTCATCATCATCATCATCATCATCATCATCATCACAGACTCTCCTCCAGATCTCACCTTTTTAGGATCCATGTTGAACTTCTTCTTGCCACTAGAGAAGCGTTTCTCCCTCTCCAGCATCTTACTGCAAGACATTCAAACAAAACAACTTCACAATCACAGCATTTCAACCAGCGGTTAATTATCGTCAACTAAAACTATTTTAAAAATGGTTAATTGAAATATAGCTGAAATAAACTAGAATTTAAAAGGATACCTTGACAACTAACTAAAATAAATTTCAACTTAACCAAAATTACTGGGGAAAAAAAAAAATAAATAAAACTGAAATACAAATAAATTAATCTAATATAAATATAAAAAAAAAACAATAAAATAATTTAAAAAACAATAATTACAAAAATTACCAAAAATGTAACTAAAAAAAATATATAATACATATTATATATATTATATATAAAAACAGCTAATCACACATTCACTCACTTGTCTTCTGCTGACTTGAAATCCTGAATATCTGCCATGACGTTTTCAATCTGGTTCTTCAGTTTCTGTAAGAAAAACAGTTTTCAGCTTCAGAACTCAAACATCAGCAACTCTTGTCAGGTTTCTTTCATAATAAACTCATATTTAATTGAATTCACAGTGTCTTGTCTATTATACACTTTAGCAGTATAATAACGGGATTGCGAGTGAAGAATCACACCAGTAAAGCTTTGATGACACACACAAACATGACCAAGAGCGCAATATGACACGCAAAAGAGACTTTTAGGTTATGTTGGATCATTTCTTCTTTTTTTGCTTTTTCACAGAACAAACAACATGAACGAAAAAAGAACAAACAACAACAACAAACAAAGAAAACTACACTGTAAAAATGCTGGGTTAAAAACAACCCAAGTTGGGTTGAAAATGGACAAACCCAGCAGTTGGGTTAAATGTTTGCCAAATGTGCTGGGTAGTTTTATTTAACTCAACTATTGTTTAAAAATTACTGTATTGCTTGCTTAAAATGAACACAAAGTATGTTGGACATTAACAAGTTTAAAGAATAATAATTAAACAATAACATTTATTAAACTGCTTATTAATAATTGTTCACCTTTTGATTATTATTGTTGCCTCTAACAATTATGTCTGATTTTTAATTTCCAACCATTTTGGGTTCATTTTAAGCCAGACATGCAGTCATTTTTAAACAATAGTTGGGTTAAATAAAACTGACCAGCATGTTGGTCAAACATTTAACCCAACCGCTGTGTTAAAACAACCCAATTGCTGGGTTTGTGCATATTCAACCCAACTTGGGTTGTTTTAAACCCAACATTTTTAACGTGTACTATGACAAAACAGAACATTTGAGGGACAAATGTATACAAAGACAGATTATCATTTGACAGGTAATGCTTAAGCAGAATACAACGTTTTTTAAATCACTACTTGTTTCAGAACATTCAAAAGTAACGTTCTCACAATGTCTGAAGAATCATGACATGGAACGTTCCCTTAACGTTCACATAACCAAGAAAAAACGTTTTGAAAACATTTTTAAAAAGCTAGACATTTGAAACATTCAGAAACGTTTTCGGAACTTAATGGGAACGTTCTTAGAACGTTAGTTTGTTAGCTGTTGTCCTCACCTCAATGTCCTCCAGCAGAACCTGCTTGTGCATCTTCAGCTGTTCGATCTCCATCTGCTCCTCCACCGTCAGATCTGAGAAAACACACAGACAGACATCAGTGTGTTGCTGCTGATTCAGAGAGAAAGATCTCACATGTAAAACACTGTTAACAGCAGTGAGTTTCTACATAACATGACAACATCAAAATAACACTGAAATGGATTATTGACCCTGTCAGAAATCTCCCTTCTCGTGAAGACTTGAACAATACGCTTCACACTCGCTGTTCTGCTTTATGAAACAGGAAATCTGTTGCCATGGGGGCTGTCAGCTCCTGTGTGAGGGGCCTCTGTGTGTGTGTGTGTGTGTGTGTGTGTGTGTGTGTGTTTCACTTCAAACAAACAGACCACATCAGACAGATGACAGAAACAAGAGATTTAGACAGAAACTCAGAGCTGATCTGCATGAAATCAATCCAGCAGATATAAAATTAAGATAATAATGATCACAGACATTTTAATGTCAGATAATAATTCAGCTGAATTACACGAGTGGAGCTGATCCTGGACTACAGATTTACATTTCAATCCATCAGCACCTCAGAACGTTCTGTCAAGGTTCTCTCAAAGTTATGAACAAACGTTCTTCCAGTTAAAGTTATCTGGTGTTTAATAATGTCTAAGCACAAAAACATTATTCATGGAATGTTTATTTTTCTGAAATATTTCAGTTTAGCAAAATGTTTTGTTTTTTTTTTAGCTGGGATCACCACAACATCTAACTTCACTTCAAATGACCTCAAAAAGACATTAACATTATTTAAAAAAAAAAAAAAAAAAAAAAATGATATTAAAAAACAAAACTCAACACAGATAATCTATATGCACAGCATCAGCAAGAACAGCCTGCAATGGAAATACAGATATTACCAATGAAAACTTGATGATGGACAGAGAGTGTCAGAAATGAGAGTTTAGTTTAGCTCTTTAAGGTTAAACTCTCTCTTACCTGTGTGACAACACTCAGTCATTGTGCAGTATAGCGCTGAACTCCTGTTTCATTAAAGCTGTGTGTGGAATCAGACTTTCTTCATGTTTGTTGTAGATGAGAGTGAGTTCCTCTATCTGCCCTGCCCTGCAAACACCAGTTTCGCACCAGAAGTCAAGCGTTTCCGCAGGAGGAACAACACAGGACTTCACAACAACAACACACACAACACACACACAAATGATGAGATGATGTGAGGGCTTCATGTGATCTGATGATGCCATCTGCTGGTCATAACCACACTACAGTCCACTGAAAACACAAACACTCACACATGTGAAGAAAACAGATTGTTAGAGTAACTGACGAATCTCACAAATAACATTAAATTCTCTAGTTCTCTGGGGAAAATTATGTGTTCTGTAGCTTTAAAGCACAGAGAAGTTAAACCAGGAACGTTATGAACAAACGTTCTTCCAGTAACATTGATAGAACGTTCATTCAGAGTTATCTGGTCTCAAAACGTTATCACAAAAACATGATTTATACATTGTTCATGGCATGCTTTTTTTCTAAAACGGTTAGTTTGACATTCATCTAACGTTTTTTAAATGTTACTACCTGTTTCGGAGGACATTCAAAAGTAACATTTCCATCAAGTTTGAAGAATGAATATTTCTTTAACATTTGCATAACCAAGAGAAACATTTAGGGAACGTTCAGAAAACATTTTCATAACTTATTGGGAGCATTAGAAAAACGTTCATTCCCATTACCTTGCTTTGAACATATACATATTTTAATGTTTTCAATTCTGCACACAAACTTTATATGGAGTTTATAGTTGGACTGTTGGATTTCAGCTGCAAAGAAAAAGCCCAGAATAACCTGAAGAACTGGAGAACATCAAACCGCCTGTAGCGTGAATATATGTTCATAACGTATGCTCTTTCTAGTAGAAACATCAATTTTTCAATATCTCAAAGCAAATAGTTTCTGTGAAATGCATAAAGAGACTGTAAAGCATCTGCATCGAGCTGCTCAGTACCAAACCACTGCCGATCATGGCCAAACGCTCTGATCACATCACCTTAGCTTCAGACAAATAAAAGGTAAGTTGTGTGACACATGATGATGATGTCTACAGTTCATTAAGTAATGCGACACAAACCACCCCAAACAAACACAACCCTCTGATTGGGCTCACGCCGTCGCCATGGAAACAGCTCATAGATGCAAATGTGTTCAGATTAAAATAGTAAATAACAAACAGCATCTTCAGATTCATTAGAAGATCTATTTCGAGTTGAAAGTGAAGATAAAAGAGTACTCCGCACAAGCGTGAGGCTGATTTACTGCTTGGGATGAGTCAGCGCCTTCATATATTGCGTGTGTGGTCAGTATCCTGTCAATCATAAATATGTGTGTTCTACAATCCTTCATTTAATCCAGAGAGACTGTGCTCCAAACCCTGCATCCGTAGAACATTTCATTTCTTCAGTTATTCATAGAAACACCATTTACCTTTGAGACTGTGATCATATGTGAGTAGCTATTATAATAAAATATTACTTCTCAGCCTCATGCTGGTTATTATTATGATGCTCAGTTCTGAACTGAAACTGATATTGTCAGAGTGGGTGAGCTTATGGTTTAGTCCGTTTAGTCCAGGGGGGGGGTACTACAAAAAGGTAAACAAAGCAAACCTCAATCTATAAGAAATATAAGATCATAGAACTTAAACTTTTTATTCTTACTATTATTTATGAGTTTAAGAGATTTTGTGTGAGAATTTACGCCAAGAAAGACATCTAGGCAAAGTGTAATTGATTGATTGATTGATTGATTGATTGATTGATTGAGTCCGATTTTCAGACCAATTTCAATGATAGACGCACATTATCAGACTGGCAGTCCTGAGCCCCGCCCCCTCTCATGTGATTTATTGCCAGCAGAATCTTCACCCCTGAATCTTCAGTTACTTTAGAAAAGCGATGATTTATATAATATCCAATTAAGCGCCCAGCCAATTTTTTTGGTATTCTTAGTTAATGAATAGGAAGCCTCGCACATTCACCTTTTCCGCATTGCAAAATACATTAAACACCCGTCGCATAAAATCAGTACCATACATTATTTCTTTACATTGAAGTCATAATTACATATTTTGCACACACAAATATTCCACCATTGTTACAAAACTGTATTAGTGCCAAAGGCTGTTCACAGTAGCATCACGTCTCTCAGGAGTCTGTACGCTCACCCTGCACCTACGGACGTATATGGATTTATTTTAAAGAAAGACATTTTTACTAACTTGGATGAAGTTTTGAGCACTTTCTCATGAGATATGGTAGTAATTAAACCAGAGCACTGCTAGACTGTGATACTTTTGACTATTTTGAGAAATTCTGCTCTCTAGATTCCCAGCGGGAAGATCAGCGCAGTAGAGACGCGGGTGATCAAGACCTCGAGCTGACAGCAGAACCAGTCTGTGTTCGAAACTAATCAGAACCTTTTCATACGCAGCTGAACATGCAGATCTCGCTCTCGCTCTCTTTCATACTGGCACTTTCACTTCAATGAGCTGTTGAGTTATTGCACTGCAGGGCTGCTTTAAATCAGTCAGGACCTACATTTAGAGTGGCTCTGCGTGAAATGAGTGAAAAGGGCTCTAAAGTGAGATTGTGTTGAGAATATGTTGAGTATGTTTTTGGGATGTTCTGATTTTTTCTTCTTCTTGTCTTACAGTGACTGTGGAAGAACCAGTCTGTCTGCCTTTTGTCTCTGTCTGTCTTTCGTCTGTCTGTCTGCTTTTCGTCTGTCTGTCTGCCTTTCATCTGTCTCTCTGCATTTCGTCTGTCTGTCTGTCTGTCTGCCTTTCGTCTGCCTGTCTGCATTTCGTCTGTCTGTCTGCCTTTCGTCTGCCTGTCTGCATTTCGTCTGTCTGTCTGTCTGTCTGCCTTTCGTCTGCCTGTCTGCATTTCGTCTGTCTGTCTGTCTGTCTGCCTTTTGTCTGTCTGTCTGTTTGCTTTGTCTGTCTGTCATTCGTCTGTCTGCCTGCCTTTTGTCTGTCTGTCTTCCTTTCATCTGTCTGTCTGCCTTTCGTCTGTCTGTCTGCATTTCGTCTGTCTGTCTGTCTGTCTGTCATTCATCTGTCTGTCTGCCTTTTGTCTGTCTATCTGTCTGCCTTTCGTCTGTATTTTGTCTGTCTGCCTGTCTGTCTGTCTGTCAATCGTCTGTCTGTCTGTCTGTCATTCGTCTGTCTGTCTGCCTTTTGTCTGTCTATCTGTCTGCCTTTCGTCTGTATTTTGTCTGCCTGTCTGTCTGTCTGTCTGTCTGTCAATCGTCTGTCTGTCTGTCTGTCATTCGTCTGTCTGTCTGCCTTTTGTCTGTCTATCTGTCTGCCTTTCGTCTGTATTTTGTCTGTCTGCCTGTCTTTTGTCTGTCTGTATGCCTTTTGTCTGCCTGTCTGTCTTTCGTCTGTCTGTCTTTCATCTGTCTGTCTGTATTTCGTCTATCTTTTGTCTGTCTGTCTGTCTGTCTGTCTGTCAATCGTCTGTCTGTCTGTCTGTCATTCGTCTGTCTGTCTGCCTTTTGTCTGTCTATCTGTCTGCCTTTCGTCTGTATTTTGTCTGTCTGCCTGTCTTTTGTCTGTCTGTATGCCTTTTGTCTGCCTGTCTGTCTTTCGTCTGTCTGTCTTTCATCTGTCTGTCTGTCTTTCGTCTATCTTTTGTCTGTCTGTCTGTCTGTCTATCTGCCTGTCTGTCTGTCTGTCGTCTGTCTGTCTTTCATCTGTCTGTCTGTCTTTCGTCTATCTTTTGTCTGTCTGTCTGTCTGTCTGTCTATCTGCCTGCCTGTCTGTCTTTCGTCTGTCTGTCTTTCATCTGTCTGTCTGTCTTTCGTCTATCTTTTGTCTGTCTGTCTGTCTGTCTGTCTATCTGCCTGTCTGTCTGTCTGTCGTCTGTCTGTCTTTCATCTGTCTGTCTGTCTTTCGTCTGCCTCTCGTCTGTCTGCCTTTCGTCTGCCTGCCTGCCTTTCGTCTGTCTGCCTTTTGTCTGTCTGTCTGTTTGTTTGCTTGTCTATCTGCCTGCCTGTCTGCCATTCGTCTATCTGTCTGCCATTCATCTGTCTGCCTTTCGTCTGCCTGTCTGTGTTAGATGTAAACATACATCTAATATTACATCTAATATATTATTTTATTTCAGCTTTATTTTAATTAACGAAAATGATTTTAATAGTTTTAGTTAACAATAACAACACTGAATCTAAACTAAGTTTAAAATCAAATAATTTATCAATAATTTTCAAATCATTTATGTTCTACATCATCCATTTGTTGTATGTGACAAGATTCAGCCTCCCGATCAATAATGTTGTTTCTGCTTGACGTTTGTTGATTTGTCACTGTATAAATGCTGCGTCTCGGTATGTTTCTCCGTCGGCCAAATTCCAGAGCCAGTGTTATTATGAAGAATGAAGATCACTAATTTGGAAATAAACTAATTGTTTTCATCAGGGTTCAGTAAGTTTTTAAATGCTTTTGAAATCATCGATATGATCATATATCTTTGTAAACTTTTAATCACTTAATTTGTTGTGTTGGTATTTATGGGTGTTTTTCTATAGCTTTTTGGCACCAAGATTAATTCCTTGTGTATTTATGTTTGGCACCATCATTCTATTTGCATTTTTAATGACACTATATCAGTTTAGGTCCATCTGACCTGACATGTGCCCACATTTATGAGAGGAATATTTTCCATGAGCAATCTCAGAGGACGATCTTCATTAATGTTTTTAATCTCTCTCTCTCTCTCTCTCTCTCGCTCAGTGCATCATTGCTGTGGTTGCCTGGATACGGGATGCTGTGCCTCCTCGTGCTGCTGCATCGGCGTCTCACTTCTTCAGAGCCGCGCAGGCAGGTGGACACACACACCAAGTGAAGTTTATTAACGGTGAGTTTCCATGTTACTTTGAAGACTAATTGGAAGGATTTGAATATAATATAATCTAGTGTGAGTGATTTAAAGATGCTGTTGTTTGATGCTGAAAAAGTTCATGGTTACAGCATTACTGTGACTTTAACCTACATGACAGAAGACGCTTCAGGTGGTTCAGTGTGAAACCAGTGTGTCAACTTCTCTCTGTCTTGAGCTCGTGCAGAGCAGTTTCACATGAGCACTGAAGAGTCTTGTGTGTTTAAGGAATAAACCAGGTTTGATACACAGATAATGATTCATCTGTGACAAAATAAATAAAGGTTTTCACTTCCATAGAAGAACAAAGACATTCCAGAGGGTGTAGATGCAGAAATGTAACATGTAAATCACTTAGGTTAATTACTGTGGACACATATGTTTATTTATTTATTTTTTTTGAGCTTTAAATCGTCTAACCTTCTGATTACATGTTACAAGCTTTGCCAAGTTTGTTAGATATACTTAGTTATGACAGGAGTTGAGGTTAGTGAGTTTTTTTAATGATGCTAGTCTCATGTTAACACTTGAGATGATGCATGTGGTCATTAAACAGACCTTCACTGTAAGTTCATTACTGTGAACAGAATTATGCTTTTACAAATGAAATGACTTTCTGGGGTAATCGACAGCATGTCACAGAACCTTCCTTTAAAAACTCAGGAAACACATTTGCATGTGAATTTAGAATCAGAATATCATCAATTAGATACACATCATTCTTTCGCAGATGAAATGTGTTGAATTCTCACATGAAGATGAAATGTTTTATGCGTAGATGAACGTCTAATAATAATTGAGCTGATGAATGATCATTAATTGGACTCGTTCGAATGCGCTGGCATTTCAGCGACGCGCGGCACAGCTGTTTGTGTTTTTTGTGTAAAGCTTTTTCAATGGCAGCAGACTGAGTGAGATCAAAATGGCTGGAGCTTTTGTTCCCAGAGGTGCCATTAATCCACATTAACCTGCACAGCTGTTCACACTGCAGCCGCTCGATTCACTTTGAGCAATGGAGGCAGAACAGCAGCAATAAAGCTGCAATCACTCGACAAACACTGATGAACTGACTGATTTCACCTCTGATGGACGGCCTCGGTTCTTCTGGGTTTATCCTGCATCGGCTCTCAAACTCGTTCAGTTCGCCAATAAAAACTGTTCCCATTAAGTTATGAAAACGTTATTTCTGAATGTTCTCTGAACGTTCAAAACATCCAGTTTTTTTTAAATGTTTTAAAAACGTTTTTTCTTGGTCACTTGAACGTTAGAGAAAACATTATGGAAACGTTCTGAAACAAGCTGTAACGTTTAAAAAACGTTAGAATAACGTCCAACTAAATGTGTCAGAAAAAAACGCTCCATGAACGACGTATAAATAATGTTTTTGTGCTAACCTTTTGAGAACATTATTAAAGACCAGATAACTTTGAACAGACGTTCGATTAACGTTAACATAATATGTCGATTTTTCTTCTGTAATGTGACGCAGTGAATCAGAATATTAAATGAGAATAAACGATGCCACTTGATTTTCTCCATGATTAATTGTGTCTCTAAATGAAGGTAGTTGATCAATAAGAGTGACTGATGACATCAGCTGAAGGAAAGTCGTTTCTGAGGGGAGTGAAAGATTATAAAGACATTTATTTCTGTCGAATAACATCACTGATGAATCATCGATTCAACAATACAAACAGGAACATGAATTGAGAGCGTATTTTGATAACTTGTTGTCTTTTAACGCATACACCAGTCTTCAGCATTGAAATGTGGTCGAAATAATGTCAGTTGTTTAAAGTTTTTAGAAATGAAACAACATTTAATGCTATATATTAACCTAAACTGTTAACAAAATACTTATAAATCAGTGTTTTGACCCATGTTGAAAAAAGAAAGATGTTGAAACATGTTGATGTCAACATTGATTTGCAAACTAACAAAGTTTAACCTTGATCCAAGACATTGCCATCTGAGAGAGAACGTTCTGTCAAGGTTCTCTCAAAGTTATACACAAACGTTCAGTAACATTAATAGAACGTTCATTCAAAGTTGCCTGGTCTTTAATAATGTTCTCAAAACGTTAGCACAAAAACATTATTTATGCATCGTGTGTGAGTGCTGGATATATGGATCATTATCTGAACTCCAGAACAGCTGGTCATCCTACATTTAACCCTTTACTTTCCCTGGCACCTTCATTAATCTCATGTTTGTTTTGTCTCTCTATGATGGATAACAGATTTAGGCAGCTGGTCTCAGATCATCATCTGCGCAACAATTAAGTCTAAGTCTTCATAAAAGTATTTTTTCGGTTTATTCTGGTCAAGAACCACACACATGTACACTAGCATTTGAAGGTTTCAGGTCAGATTTTTAAATGTCCTTAAAAAAGCTGCGTTTATTTGATCAAAAATACAGTAAAACACTGAAATATTATTCCAATGTAAATCAGCTGTTTTCTATGTGAATATATAGTAAAGTGTAATTTATTCAGCATCATTACTCCAGTCTTCAGTGTCACATGATCCTTCAGAAATCATTCTAATATGATGATTTGCTGCTCAACAAACATTTATGATTATTATCAATGTTGAAAACAGTTTCATATTTCTGTGGAAACCGTCATACATTTTATTCTTCAGGATTCTTTGATGAACAGAAAGTTCAGAAGAACAGCATTTATTTTAGATTTTAGAATCTTTTGTAACATTATAAATGTCTTTACTGTCACTTTTGATCAGTTTAATAAAATAATTATTGCTGAATAAAAGCAATTATTTATTTTAAGAAAACAATACTGACCCCAAACTTTTGAATGCTATAGAGGAAGAAAGCGTCTGTAAAGTAAAAAAAAAAAAAGAATGTTTTTGGTGCAAGGAAGTGTTGTTGAATATCTTGACTACGCTAGACCAGCACAGAACCAGCATAAACCACTCTGAACCCGTAAACACACAAACACCTGCTGACGCTTTCTTCAGCGACACTCATTGTCTGCTCAAGCGCCATTGTGCTCAGATAATGAACAGGTCTAATCTCACTCACACAATCCAGCATGTGTGTGTGTGTGTGTGTTCTTTTGTCCTTTATTCTTTTATGGTCTTTCAGACGCTGCCCAGGCCGTATCTATGGCGACGAAGGGCCAAGCCCATACTGAATTGTGTGTGTGTGTGTGTGTGTGTGTGTGTGTGTGTGATTACATTAGATGCAATTTGGTGCAGATGCTGATATTTATATGTCCAAAAAGATGAAATTCTAAAGATCTCTATAGCAGATACTGACATTAAATAAATATCAATATCTGCCAAAAATACGTCTTAGTAAGATGACATTTAAATGCTTAGTTTGATGATCAAACCTCTGTAGTTTTAAAACATATAATGAAATACAATGATGATTGACAGATGAACAAATAAACCTGACCATCATACTTGATACTCGTGATTTTTATAATAAATGATAATCAAGTAAACGTGCTGCAGTTTAACTATTTCTACCTTAGAAGAGTGTCTATCAAATATGATACAGTAGGATTTATAGGGTTAAAAGCCTCGATCAGTAATAAATAACTAGAAAAGACATTCTCAGTGAGAATCTTTATGTTGCACTGTAAATCTACAGTCTCAACCAGATTCAACAAGATTCACATTCATATGATGGTGGTGTTTGTGTAGTTTACTGGCTTTTTGTGAACATAAACACTGAGATGCTTTTACTCTACTGTGTGTGTTTGTGTGTGCATTAATAACCAAACAAGGCCTTTAAGGTCTCTGCATCTCTTTTTAGTTGTAAATGTCAGTAGACAAAAAAATAATGCACATCGTACTCCAGAGCAAATTATGGAAAGAGCGAATAGATCATAATGGATGAAAGAGGTGACTCGAGAGCTCGGTGACTTTTTACCTGCGGAAAGAGGAAAACGGAGTCTGACGCATGAAAGATCTACAAAAACATTCAAGAGGGATGATTAACATCATCAGTCCTTATGTAATCTGTGATTTATGTTCCCAAAATGTTTGTCTTTGGGCACTAAAATCAAGATGGACTTATTTTACTTTAAATATGTCTAGACTCACCCTACGGTTCTCAATACAGTTATTTTGTGACATATATGCATTGATACCAGACAGTGACCAAATCATAAAAATGACTGACCACCATACTGATCAAAGTGCTCATGATTTCCTGATTATTACTTAATTGACCAGATTTTTGTGGCAAGACTGTTTGAGACATTTGAGTGTCTCCAAAAGCAGCGCAGCAGCACAATAGACCAGAATATGAGGCAAAATAATGATCCAGTGCCTTTGATTCCTGCATCCAGATGCTCATAATTGGTGTCGCTCAGTCAGAGGATGACAATCAGACGAGCTGAAGCAGCCAGTGACTTCTACACTTGATCTATAGCCTATATTAAATCTAGGACAATACAAAAAGACTGTGTGTTTTCTTCCTGTGCTCCTAATAAAGTGTTTTTACCTCGCGCCACGCGCTCGTTCCATCCGTCTGCACTGCTGCCGCGCTGTAATTAGCCAGCATTATAAAGTGTGCTAGCAGAGAGGGTGAACATGGCTTAGAATAAACGTCACCAAACAGTACCTGACAGAACAAACAGTGGCAGTGAGACCGTCATCCATAATCACAGGCCATTCTTTATCTATGCCTCTCATTTCCTACCCGGTCGGGGTCCAGGAACGCCGCGATCACGCACCGCAGACGTGCTTCTGTGCCGCTGCGCTCAATTTATGCCAAGTAATTATTTAGAAGCATCATTAAATAAAATGAACTCAGTAAACATTTAAGTCGTATTTTTTTTTTTACTGTATTATTGTATTAAAGGAGTAATTCACTCAAAATGTGGCTAAGAATGTTTTGCTAGCTTTCCCATTGATTCCATTTTTATCATTCTTCAAACATTATGGGAACATTACTTTTAAAGATTCTCTGAAATAAGTAGTAAAATTAAAAAAACGTTAGAAGAACATCCAAGTGAAAAAAAAAATCCATGAATGATATTTAAGTAATGTTTTTGTGCTAACGTTTTGAGAACATTATTAAAGACCACAGAACACTAAATGAACGTTCTATTAACATTACTGGAAGAACGTTTGTTTTAACTTTGAGAGAACGTTGCCAGAACGTTCTCTGTTCGGCAGACATGAACGTTACTTACGGAAGCTTGTGTCAGTCACAAATCTGACTTTTTTCCCTCTGAATTACGAGTTTATATCTCACAATTCAGACTTTAAAACTTGCAATTCCAAGTTTCTATCTCTGAGAATAAAAGTAAGAATTGTGATTTTTAGTCCGTGGTGGAAACAAGCTCCCATATTTACTCTCCCTTGTGTATGACAAAAGATTCATCCACATTTACACACTTGTTTACATCACATGCAAGAAAAGTGTTTGGAATCACTGATTACATTTCAACTTTAATTTCCGTTTTTCACACAAAGCATCATATGACTTCAGAAGTATTAATATAACTGCAAGCAGCAATTAAGGGGGCAAGCAGAACAGAAGCAAACAAAGAAACTAGCAGCAGACCAACAATGTCATAATAGACTATGATAGCAACTGAGACAAAGACAATCAGACCAGCATGTCAAATATGGTGAAAATATCTCATTTCGTTTAGGAGTTATTCAATTCAATTCACATTTATTTGTATAGCGCTCTTCACGATACATATCGTTTCAAAGCAGCTTCACAGAGAATGCATGTCAACATTACAATTTAGAGAATGCAGTTAGCTAATAATGTAATAATTTAGGCAATTTAATTTACAGTCACTGTTAGCAGTTTAATTGAAGGTCAAAGCAATGAGCTCCTGAAAATAATGAATTACATATTAATAATAATTAGGATATATAGAAAATTAGGAATGTTCATGTTGATCCAGATATTGCGTCATCTGAAGTCCTCGCAGGAGTCCTTCAATCGGACTAACAGTTTCTAAGATATTCATGAATATTGTTTAAACGCTAAATCACAATGTTGGACTAACCATAAGGAAAAACCTAGCATGTTTGGTATTGTTGGAATCAGGAAGGATTTTTCAACTCCCATTAAATAAGTCAATAAGCTTCTTTTTTTTCACCACTAGGTGGCGCTGGTCCAAAACTTCTCAGACTCCTTCAGGGCATTGTGCTGATTACCCATACCAAGTTTTGTAATTCATGTGTTCGTAAAATGCAGCATTTTACTACAAAATTCAAAATGGCTGATGCCCAAAATGGCCGATACGGGAAAATTTGATATCATTCAACTCAGCATTTGGACAAACCGTTCAGAAGTTATAAGACTGGACCAGTAGGTGGCACTGTGCCAAAATGCAGCAGGTAACCTCAGGTCATGCTTGTGACGACATGTACCAAGTTTGGTCTGCATACGATAAAGCGTTGAGGAGATAGCCTTACGTCTATTTTCACAAGTGCCACATAAAATTGTGATTTTTTAGTGTGATGATCGTTTAGTGATTTTTTTAATGATTTCTTTAACTGTATCTGTCCATGTGTAGACACACTCAATAATCAGTATTCTCTCTCACTCACAGATCAGATGGACAGCTGTTGAGTCGCTCTTTAAACGATGGAGGTTCATCGAATGACTTCACATCCCTCCACAACAGAATCAGCGGTGTGGAGTAACGCATCCTCCTCGTTTCCTCCTCCGTTTCTCTTTCAGAGTGAGAACTGGACCAACAGCAGGACGGTGGATTATGCGCCGGGAGTCGCCGGTATCCTCATCCCCCTCATCTACGTCACCGTGTGTGTCGTCGGCCTGGTCGGGAACACTCTCGTCATCCACATCGTACTGCGATATTCCCAGGCGGAGTCAGTGACAAATATTTACATTCTCAACCTTGCCATCGCAGACGAACTCTTCATGCTGGGTCTGCCGTTCCTTGCCGTGCAGAATGGCCTGCTCTCATGGCCCTTCGGATCCTTGATGTGTCGCCTGGTGATGACGGTGGACGCCATTAACCAGTTCACCAGCATCTTCTGTCTGACGGTGATGAGCATCGACCGCTATCTGGCCGTAGTGCATCCGCTCCGGTCCTCTAGGTGGCGCCAGCCTCGCGTGGCCAAGGCCGTGAATGCAACCGTATGGGCCGTTTCTTTCGTGGTGGTTCTGCCAGTGGTGGTGTTCGCCGGTGTTCTGCAGGATGATGGGAACTGCAGCATCGTGTGGCCGGAGCCTGCCGAAGTTTGGAAAGCAGCGTTCATCATCTACACGGCGACCGTCGGGTTCTTCGGCCCACTGACGGTCATCTGCTTGTGCTACCTGCTGATTGTGGTGAAGGTGCGCAGCTCCGGACGAAGAGTCCGCGCCACGTCGATCCGCCGCAGGAAGTCGGAGCGCAAGATCACGCGCATGGTCGTGATTGTAGTGGCCGTGTTCGTGTTCTGCTGGCTGCCGTTTTATGTGCTAAACATCGTCAACCTGCTGGTGCTGCTGCCGGGAGAGTTTAGAGGTCTGTATTATTTCGTTGTGGTTCTTTCTTACGCCAACAGTTGCGCAAATCCCATTCTGTACGGCGTCTTGTCGGACAACTTCAAAAGAGGATTCCGGAAAGCCTTGTGCCGATCATCCAGACGTGTGGAAAACCATGATCAGCAGCCGGGAGCGGGAATGGTAGCATTACCGCTTGAGGAGATTCGAAGAGAACTGGACCCAAAGAAGCATCTGAAGGTGACCGACATCGAAGAGCATGAGGAGAACGAACTCCGGAACGGACACCGCGAGGACTCTAGGAAAGCGGACGTCAGCCCGACCCGTGACCGCAATGGAGCGCGGATATCACACCTGTCAGAGAACAGCAGGGAAAAACACTCGGTCCTGGAGATCAGCTGCTTGTAATGTGGACAGACTGAGCTGCACTGATGCAGCTTCATTTATGACTATTAAATACAGATGATTTAGTAACACTGCCAGCGAAGACCACAAGAAAACACGGCCTTTGCTCGTATTCTTTGTTTAGATCTTATGTAACATCATTCATTGAGCAGGAAACTGGAAAATATCAGCATGTTTACATGCACTAATTTTCCTCAATCCTCAACACTGTTGAAGGTGTTTTTCAATGATTGAGAAAATAGTCGGATCGGATTGAAGCGTTTACATGCTTATTTCTTTCCTGTTGATCAGATTATCAGATCAAAATGTGATTCAGAGAGCTCAGTCGGATTGATTATGGTGTTGACATGAAGGCTTTTCTGTCTGATTATAAATGGTTAATTTGGATGCATGTAATGGCAGCTACTGAATCAGCTGCACATCCAGCTGAAGCATTGCCAACGCACCAAATTATCAAGAACAGTGTTGGGCTGTTTCCAAATTTCTGTTTTCATTTGAAGGACAGAAACTGCAGCCATTACAGTGGTCACTGTGTGTATGTGTGTGTGTGTGTGTGTGTTCACTGACATTTGAGGGCTCAAAACGAATCCAGTGCTGCTCCTCTGATGACATGATGCAGCATCTTACATTAAAAGCTATTGTGCATTATTACTCATCTGGAATACTTGATTGTGATTGGTCAGTGGTGTCATTTCTGTGGTATAAATGACTTTCAGCTCTCAGAATAAAATCCTTTACACTCCTAATCAATAATTCATCTCCGTTCATTAATGTGCTAACTAAGTAGTCGTGTTTTAAGTGGGATCGTGTATTCTTCAGGTAGCCTAATGTAGGCTGTGTTATTTTTAGTGGGGTAAGACTTCGTTTGAATCAAAACAAAGGCTGACAGAACAAACAACACATACTTTGTAATCTTCAAGGAATAATAATGTAAAAAATAAGACACAAATGCATTTTGCTCATTTTAATACAGATCAAACTGATCAGACTGTGCTTGAGTAGCCCGTTATATCAAATGCAACAAACTGCTAATTTATAACATTAACGGTTCACAGTCTTTTATATTCACTTCCTGCTGTTGCAAAGTAAGTTTGTGGTGGGTAAAAAAAAACAGCAGTCAAATTAAGACAACATAAGATGTAATCCCAGTTTCTGTGTTAAAGCCTGAAGCGCTGCTCATTCCGGCACAACGTCTCCGATCCATTTCAGATACGGCGGGTTTCCCTGATCGATGGGTAAACTGATGACCTCCGCCACTTCATACGGGTGATTTGACCTGCAGAACAAACAACACACTAACGTTTATTTATTCAACACTGGTGTGGTGTATTTTTAGATGAAAGGTGAAGCGAGTCATTTCTGTCAGCAGCAGCACCAAACAGAATCGCAAAAAGTTTCATTGGCCGGATGAACAGGTATTCCCGTCTCAAACGTGCATCATTGGTTTCGCCCGGCCAATTCTGCAATTATTTTTGGTTCTGCATGTAAATTATTGAAATATGTTTTTTGTAGCTTGATGTGTGAGGGATACCGAACATATTCAGCAAGAGCAGGAATCTTTGAACTTCTTGTCTTAATCATCTGAAAAAAATGTAAAGAGAACTTTAGTTATCAGATATTACATGCATTTGTCATTGTAAAGCCAAACACTGCAATACAACCTCTGAAAACACATTATTGTACATGAAAAGATGTTGCATGCAATGTTCACCATATATTTAAAAGTTTCTACATGAACAGTATTCTTCTCATTTGTGTGCATTAGTTTGTCTTAAGATGCCAGTTGAATGTCCAGTGAAGTGCTAATGATTGTCAGGTGTAGATTCTACCAAAGCGCGTTTCCGCCATGGGATAAAATAATACATTAATTGCGAATTATCATCTCACAATTCTGACCTTTTTCTCAGAATTTCAAGTTTATATAATGCAATTTGGCTTTTATAACTCACAATTGTGAGTTTATATCTAAAAAAGTAAGAATAAGACATTAAAAAATGTGATTTGGACTTGCGAGATATAAAATCCCAATTCTGAGGAAAAAAGTAGGAATTATGAGAAAAAAAGTAGGAATTGTGAGATAAATGGGATTTTGTTTGAGAAAAACGTGGGAAGTGTGTGATATGAAATCCCAATTCTGAGAGAGTTGGAATTGCAAGATATACAATCCCAATTCGGAGAAAAGTCGGAATTGTGATATAAAATCCCAATTCTGAGAAAAAAGTAGGAATTGTGAGATACAAAATCCCATTTCTGAGAAAAAAGTAGGAATTGTGAGATACAAAATCCCATTTCTGAGAAAAACGTGGGAATTGCGTGATATGAAATCCCAATTCTGAGAAAGTTGGAATTGCAAGATATACAATCCCAATTCTGAGAAAAAAGTCAGAATTGCAAGATATAAAATTGAGATTCTGAGGAAAAAAGTTGGAATTGCAAGATATAAATTCCCAATTCTGAGGTAAAAAAATCTGAATTTTGATATACAATCCTATTTCTGAGAAAGGTCGGAATTGTGAGATATGAAATCCCAATTCTGAGGAAAAAAGTAGGAATTGTGAGATACAAAATCCCAATTCTGAGAAAAAAAGTCAGAATTGCAAGATATAAAATTGAGATTCTGAGGGGAAAAAGTGTTAGAAAAGAAACACACAAACTGGCTGAAATCCACTGCACTACGTCATTCCATCAACATTTCTGAACGCAAATCAGTTTTGAAATGATTCAGTGAAAATTAACTTTCCAATTCTAACAGTGTTTTTGCTTTTTATAAAACATCTTAATGCTCTCATACTCAAGAACCAGAAAGTGAAGAACCTGACGGCATGATCTTTAAAAAACATAAAAAGTGCAGTATTCACAGTTTAATTTGACTTTGCTATGCTATGCTTAAATAAAAATAAATAAAAATAAAACATTAATAAAGATGGCGATATGGAGCAGAGGAAATGATAGATGTAACTGATCAAATGAGATTCAAACTCACCAGCAGAACTTCAGTGTCCTCCTCGATCTTCCCCTGCCACTCGTACCTGCAGCCGCCGCAATACACACGCGTCAGAATCGCAACATCTCACACACACACACACACACACACGCAGCTCATACTCACACGGATGTGATCTGCGGTACGACGTTCACACATGCTGCCAGCTTCTTCTCCACTATTCCTCTGAGGAGAGTTCATGAAAACAAACACATTTATACACAAACCCACGTCAAACACAAACTTTCATTAGGGGTATGTCAGATATTCACAATATACTCAGTATTATTTTATTCCTAATATAAAATCAGCATTAATACAGATGTTTTTATAGTATATGATAATAAATATTGCTGTTTATCATTAAATGTGTGCATGCTAATGATGAAATCTAACTTTTACTTGTGTTCATTTGGTGAAAAACAGCACTGAAAACATGCCTGGATTATTTTAATGTGTATTTATACCTTTTCCATTAAACTTTTTGAATGCATTTGGCCACAATGATTGTTTGAAATGTTTTTGTTTCTGTGTGTCTTGTACACCAGTGTTATTTTAATATCTTTGAGATACTGTATTTTTTGTATTTTCTATATTTTTTTTTATTTAAGTTAAAATTTTAGTAATTTTGCTGTTTTTGTCATTTTTTATTAGTTATTGTTTTTCAATATGCTTATATTGCTTTATTAATTTTTATTTCAGATTGAGTTATTTTAGTACATCAAGATCAGTGTTATTATCACTTTTTATCACATATTTTTAATTATGATAAATTAGGTATCATTTGAAAGCTTAAACTCGAAACTGTTTTGACATTGCACATCGCATTACCATATACATCTTAGTCCAGTTAGACGCCATTTTAAATTTAACATGGATGAAAACGAGGCTGTAAGAAATAGACTTGAGGCCTGTTCACACCAAGAACCATAACTATAAAGATATCTATAACGATAACTATATTAGCATCCAAAATGTAATGCACGATATCGCTCTGTTTATTCTGCCTGTCGCTTTAAATGAAACATTCTAAAAAACTGATTCCATTTTGTTTCTCTGTTCCGTTATAGTTGTGCTGTGGACTCTGCTATTCTTTTATATTAAGAACAATTTTTAGAACTATATCGTTCTTGGGCCTTAATTCGATCTCTCACAGCCTCATTTCATTCTTGTCAAAAACGTAAAGATGGCGCCACCCTGATTAAGGTCAAAGTCCCTTTCAAGGAAAGTGTTCACTTGGCGGCCATATTTGCAACGCCTCCGGCAGCCATTTCAGGAATCCAAAACCAAGTCCTATCTATTTGAACAGGGGAATCCTGATATCTCAAAAACTGCTTGGTGAACTCAAAATTAAATAAGCAACAAAATCTGACACAAACTGTCCCATAAATGTTGTTTCTTAGCGTTAAAAAGGTGCATTTTTCAGGTTTATATTGGAACCGGAGCTTCTAACGGCAGCTGCAGTGACGCAATGACTTGATCCTTCCATGATTGGCTCTTTTACTTAGAAGGCGGGACACATTCCGCCATTTTGCGCGTTGCAGTTTCTCCCATTCATAACTAATAGGACTGAACCGTCTAGTCTTTGTTAAGAAAACAGTATTAGGTTAGACATACAGCTTTGATTTTCTAACAATTTTAGACTCCAAATTATTTTGTAAAATATATATTTTGTATTAAAAAAACAACTTCAGGTCTGTAGAAATGCCAACTGGAAAAGAGTAAAAAAATAAAATAAATAACTGGCAGTGTACCTGGCCAGCTCTTTGGCCACCGTGTCGTTCGGGCAGGTGACGAAGGCTGCCGAGTGAGTGCCAGACGAGTATGTTTGTGTTGCCATGGAGAACGCGCGCAATCCCATCCACCGCAACACCGGCAGCATCAACACACCCAACAGAACCGTCTAAACAAACACACAAACACCAGCGGTTGAGCATCAGCTGGCTTCACTGCAGGTCACTAAACACACAAACACTCACCAGACAGAAGAACCTCAGCGCTCCTCCAGCAGACGCATCAAATCGCATCACCTGTGCAGGTAAAACAACAGAGTGCTGGTTTGAATCGACTCTTACTCTCCATACAACAACAGTAAAGCTCCAAAAAAAGTACCATAAAGTGTATCACAAAACTGTGTGGTTGATCATGTTGTATGGAAAATAACACAAACAGCAGTGAATAAATACTGACAGATGTTTACTGCTTTAACATTCATCTGATTATTGACTTGTTTGCAATAAACACTGAGCTCAAGTATAACTATTATGCGTTTAAACGTTCACTTCATCACTGCAAAGCTGTTTGTGTCATTAGGATGCATCTCTGCTGCTTATTAATGAAGAAAATAAGCGTCGCGCTCACCTCACTTCCAAAGTCTCTGCCGTAAAGCGTCCGCGACTGTCGTACAAAAGCAGTGCCAGAGCCGCTTTAAGGCGAGACTCCAAAGTCGGCACAAAAAGTGTAACGCTGCGGAAGAGACAGAAGACAGTTTGTCAATGCAAGTCAAGTGCGCTGAACAAACTGCTTTTTATTTAATTAACCATCGGATAAATTGTCAACAAGTTTGCCATTAAACAATCTTTTCGGATTTATCTATTTTTGAGTCGATGCCGCAGTGTTAGAAGAGAACTCCATTCATTTTCCTCACAGGGAAATTAATTTTTTTTAACAAGAACTTACAGCCCAACTGTGAGTTCCAAGATTGTTAACTGATGGTATATGCTTCTCTCGAAGCCGCCAGCCCGCATTATTTCAACTTATTTTCCAAAATAATCGTACAGCTGAATTCGCGGTGAAAGACTACATTCCCCATAATAAGAATATCTCTGGCAGCGCTATTCATCATAACTAGCGTTCGTTTAATGCTTTATATTTATATTAATCACAACCATATTTTAATATAACTGTGTGTTATTAAAGAAGTCGTGTTTAACCACCAAAAACCACTTTAATTCATATGAAATCCATAAAGCAAGAACATGTCGTAAACTGCTGTTGACGGAAGTTGCGTAGGTTCTACGTCCTCCCAGATCAGATGTCTTCCGGCGCGAACGGAGAGGGAGTCGCGTGTGAGTCCCGCCAAAGGTAGAAAACTAAAATAAAATAACTCATAGATTGATTCCAGTGTTATGGTCATGTGATCGGTGGTCAGTGATGACTAGTCCACTGCGCAAACTGACGTGCAAATGAAACGCGCATGTGTGTGAAGAAAGCAGTGCTGATCTCAGTCTGAGCCCGACTCCATTCATCACTGCAGATGTTAACATGTGTTATTATGGACGACAGATGCAATAACTTGTTCATGCATTCTCTCCTATTTCCTCAGATGCATGTGAACGTCTCGTGGCGAGGAATCGAGTCCCCATCACAGATAAAAGGACTGATTCGTTCTCAATAAAGCTACTGATATGGTGTAAAGACTCGAGGACTTCCTCTTTTAATTCTCGTGTTTCCTTGCATTTGCTTTTTCCACCAGTTTTATTTTTTATGTTTTGTATGTGCACGATTCTATATTTGTCTCGTGTAAAATGCTATTTTACTTGTGTTGTATAAATATGTCTTACAACCCATTGTTATTTTGATTTATTAAATTATAGCACAGAATCCTCCATCATGCTGTTTTTATCTGAGGCTTTTGTTAATATGAGATCATGGTGATTTTGTTAATAAAATATGTACCTGATTGAATCTTCAGCTGCAGTGTTAGTGTCTCTCCGGCAGGTGGCAGCACTGATGTTCACACATTCATATCTTCTGATGGATTACCATTCAGACCGTTTCATAGTTCAGTTATTCTGGAGTCATTGATGTCTTTCCCTCATTTATTAGTGAGCTCAGAGTCGTTCTTGATGTCTGAAGGTGCGTTTGAAAAGTTTAACTGATTTTAAAGCAATAGTTAATCCAAAAATGATCATTCTGTCATTATTTACTCATGTTCTTCCAAACCTGTTTGTCTTCTGTGGAATGTAAAAAAATGACTCTTCTCCATGCAATGACATCAGGGAAACATGAAATCAAAACTGACCGTTCTTTATTTTTTTTATGGAATATTGCAGTGTTTATTCTAAATGATTTATCGCTGTACATCATCGTTTTAAATTCATGTTCTTTGTAATCTTGATTCAGAATAGAGCGGTGCAGGAATGGCATCACTTTGTAGGCCAAAACGCAGAAATGAGTGAAGCATTTGATTTTAGCACTTCCGGTTCCATCGTTCCCGAAATCAACGGCTGCATCCGAAAACTGAAAAACGCTGCTTTCGGAGGATGCGTTCCAAGGTAGGAACATCAAGGCACGTCTGAATCCAATGTTAGCTTCACCTGCTGTCTCATGAGATGCCTGATCGATTTCTGAAGGCAAAGGCACAGATGTATCTTTCGCTGCCTTTGATATCCCACAATCCTGTGCTTTCCATTCTGTGACTGAAGCTAAAAAGAAAGATGGCGTCTGAAACTTAAAGTTTGCTGGTCAGTTTGTGTGTAAATGTGCGTTTATGACCAATGTTTTCCACTTCTGATGTCATTTTTAGCGAGAAATTACTACTATAGTAATTAAATATTCTCACCAGAGCTTGCGCTATTTTGCTGTAGATCATTAAACCATTACCACTGAGCCACCTACGTACACAAACACTGCCTGCAAAGTCATTGCCTGATAGGGCAGCGAGAGAACAAGTCAGCGGCCTGAAGCCTCTTTCCGCGCGAGCGAGGGTCCGTGTGACGTAGAAATCATCATCATCGGGGGGTGTACACGGAGGCTCTTTGCGGACATGCGCGTGCCTCCCATTTTTTGTGACTAGGCTACAAAAGCACCAACTGTGCATGCGCTGGAACAACAATATGGACGTCGAATTTGAAGAGAGGCGAATAAGTCTGTCGCTACCCACACCTTTACAATCCGTCGTTAAAGCAATATACATCGATCAGGCTTTTTTCCAAGCTCATAACATTATGACCCCCTTCCTAATATTGTGTTGGTCCCCCTTTTGCCGCCAAAACAGCCCTGACCCGTCGAGGCATGGACTCCTCTAGACCCCTGAAGGTGTGCTGTGGTATCTGCACCAAGATGTTAGCAGCAGATCCTTTAAGTCCTGTAAGTTGTGAGGTGGAGCCTCCATGGATCGGACTTGTTTGTTCAGCACATCCCACAGATGCTCGACTGGACTGAGATCTGGGGAATTTGGAGGCCAAGTCAACACCTCAAACTCGTTGTTGTGCTCCTCAAACCATTCCTGAACCATTTCTGCTTTGTGGCAGGAGCATTATGTTTCCCAGCAGAACATTGCCCAAAGCATCACACTGCCTCCGCCGGCTTGCCTTCTTCCCATAGTGCATCCTGGTGCCATGTGTTCCTCAGGAAAGCGACGCACACACACCCGGCCATCCACGTGATGTAAAAGAAAGCGTGATTCATCAGATCAGACCTTCTTCCATTGCTCCGTGGTCCAGTTCTGACGCTCACGTGTCCACTGTTGGCTCTTTCGGCGGTGGACAGGGGTCAGCATGGGCACCCTGACTGGTCCATACGCAACAAACTGATGCACGGTGTATCCTGACACCTTTCTATCAGAACCAGCATTAACTTCTTGAGCAATTTGAGCTACAGTAGCTCGTCTGTTGGATCGGACCACACGGGCCGGCCGAGGCTCATTGATGCACGTGGGGAGCGAATGCTGGCCCGTGTGGTCCGATCCAACAGACGAGCTACTGTAGCTCAAATTGCTCAAGAAGTTAATGCTGGTTCTGGTGACCCTGTCTCCGGTTCACCACTGTTCCTTCCTTGGACTTTTACAGCCTAGTTATGCTTATAATTGTGCTCTTATAAACTATTCTAACTCAAACTGAAAGACTAAAAGAGTTGTCGGAAGCTTAGTGATGGTGATGTTGAAGTCAAGTGACCGTGGTGTAGTCCGTTTATAGCCTACCTTTAGCTT
>CM074440.1:34288682-34341182 GCA_037101425.1 Elopichthys bambusa | reverse complement strand
CGTCGTGATTCGTTTCTCTCTCTCTCTCTCTCTCTCTCTCTCACTTGTACGTGTCGTTTATGGAGCGGGTGGGCTGCGGATCGGCCACCGGGTGTGATGTGACCGGTTCGGCGGAGCGGGGAACAGCAGGGCTGCGGTGCAGCGGGCGCGTCGGTGCTTCCGACCGGATTCACGTCGCGTGATGATCGCTCGCTCTTTTCCTCACGAACATTCACGCTCACCCGCGAAACATTCGACGATATAACGGCCACCTATGGAAACTGGAGATCAGAATTTTAGGAAAAAGGCAAGCGAGTGATTTTATCCTTTATTTTCATCCGCTCGTTTCTTTGATCATCGCCAGGATGGATTGATTTCACTGACGCGTGTCTCTGTCGAATCACAGTTTGAACCACAAACCGTTTTGATGTTAATGGGTCGGTTTTAATCGCTCATTGTTGGCGTTTAGATTCATGGATGTGCGCGCGGACAGCGGCACCGGGGACACGCGCACGCCACCGCTCGACCGGCAGCGGTTTGGGAACGTGAAGGATTCTGAACCTTCATCAGTCCGGAGGATCAGCTGCATCAGGCCAGAAGGATTGAAGATGAATGTATGTTTTGGCAGTATATGTTCCGTTTCCCATTTGGAGTGTCACTCAAGTTCATCATAATCAGTTAGTATGTAGGTCCAGGTTGAAGTGATCTGCTCATTTGTCTTCCTCCTCAATCAATTCATCGGCCCTTTGTTGGCTCCAGCTCCTCTAGGGGCCCTCCTCGGGCTCTCAGGCTCACATTTCTTCTTACTTTGTCCCCTTAAATTTACAAATATTTACTTCCTATACATCAAGAGGAAAGGGGGCTCCCCTTTCATAGAATGCGGCAACATGGGAGTGTTTGAGCGCGGGGTGCAGATGCTCCTGACCACGGTGGGCGCTTTCGCCGCCTTCAGTCTGATGACCATCGCCGTGGGAACGGACTACTGGCTGTACTCGCGCGGCGTCTGCAAAATAAAGACTAGTAACGAGAACGAGACCAGCAAGAAAAACGAGGAGGTGATGACCCATTCGGGCCTGTGGAGGACGTGCTGTCTGGAAGGTAGGAGCTCCGAGAAGAATCCTGGAGAAACTCGTTTGTGCAGATCTTTATGGCTCATGATGATGAAGAACGATAAAAGCATCACCTCAGCTGAACGTTCTGGGAAGGTTATGAACAAACGTTCTTCCAGTAACGTTAATAGAACGTTCGTTCAGAGTTATCCGGTCTTTAATAATGTTCTCAAACCAAAACATGATTTATACGTTGTTCATGGAATGTTTTAGTTGGACGTTCATCTAACGTTTTTTAAATTTTACTACACTGTAAAAAAAATGTTCTTAGATAATTAGTTTGGTTCAGATAACATAATATTTTGAGTTTCTGTTGCCTTCATTGTACTAACTCAAAATTTTAATGTCAATGAACTCAAAATTTTAAGGCAACTTACTTTTTTAAGTTAAACCAACAGTTCGCTTTTACAGTGTAGTTGTTTCAGAACGTTCAGAGAACATTCAAAATTAACGTTCTCATAATGTTTGAAGAATGATAAAATGGAACGTTCCCGTAACGTTCGGATAACCAAGACAAAATATTCAAAAACTTTGAGAACATTCAGAAATAACGTTTTCACAACTTAATGGGAACTTCAAAATATATTTTTATATATATTTATATTTTCCGAAGTCATGTGATAGTTTTGCGCGAGAAACAGGTCCAAGTTTTAGTCATTATTCACTGAAAATCTTCAGAAGAATATAGTCAAGTTAGCTTTATTTATACAGGTCGTTTCAAAGCAACTTCACGGCAATAAACAATCGACGATGCAAACTTCATCAAATATCACAATAGTGTAATTATTCACTTCAGTGTTGATTCAGTTCAGTTCAATAACTGTGTAAAGCTCATCAATTCAACTATAAGCAGCTCTACAGACGACAATAGTGTATTAATCAAGTTTAATATAGTCATTTTGTGATGCTTTTATTGTCCTTCTTGGAGCTTGATGGTCATCATCACTATGAAGAGCTGCATAGAGATTCTTCAAAATTTGACCTTTTGTATTCAGTCTGTCCATATATTCAAACACACACACTGCTTCAGGACGGACGTCCTGTCTGATGCACAGTGTGATTGACAGCTGTCAGTCTGACGCTCTGCAGCAGCAGGACGAACAGGTTCAGTGTTTACTATGTTCTTAATGCGAGGGTTTCAAATATTAATGAATACTTGCACAGAAAACACTAAAGAAATATGTGCAGAACGGACTGTGGCTGTACCACTTTACAGTTTTTAGAGTATTAATGTTTTTTGACAGTAAAGAATATTATGTTTCCGCCGAGGAACAAAACAAAAAAACAATTTGGGTTGTTTTCAACCCAAGGGCTGGGTAAATATAGGACAGAACACATGTTGGATTAATTTTACCCAGCAAATTGGGTTGCTTATTTAACTCAGCAAAATGGGTTGATTCATTTTTACTATAATACTAGCATTTTTTCTTCATACTTGAATTAATGTTTACGGATTAACTTTAATCCTCTAAACTTTACAAATACTCCACACAACCACTGGTTTGCATGATAATTCCTTTATTTTCGATCATATTTTACAGTATGGCATATTTTATATCATTTTTAATACATATTGCCTACATTTAACAAATATTAGAAGTAAAAATTAAACATTTAGAAGTAATTCAAGGGACCAGTCTCTGTTTCCACCGTTCCACTGATAACTTCAGACCGCCGCCTGCGTTTCACAACGGTAAGCTTGTAATAATGTTTTATAATAAGAGCGACCTGGTGGATTTCCGCGGGAAATTCACCCGTAGTCAAAAGCTAAAGACTTCAGATGGCAGGTAACGCTAATATACGCTAAATACACAGTAACGCAATGCTGATGTTGTTAACATTAACAATTTGAGAATAAAGTATAACAGTAATAATAATTTGTAGCGCAGTAATAATTATCCAGGCTAAACTATCATTAGATTTAATCATCATTGGCAGCACGATTTATTGTAGGCCTAAAACTTTTTTTTTCTCAGTTGGTCAGAACAGAAGTGGCAGAAATGTTACTTACTTGTTCAGATGACATTTTCCGGTGAAAATTCTTATATTGGTCATACTTTCAAGACGTAGAATCTGTGATTCTGAAGTACAGTATCCACAGCGGTGCGGTGACTGACAGCAAACACTAGATTCATCCGCGCTGAGCCGTGCCGAAGCACATCGCACGTAACGATAACAATTCCGCATGTGACTGCAATTGCAGGTTTCAAACAGAGATGGCGACAAAGAGGAAAAATGCTGGACTGCAGCTTTAATTATCATAAGTGTTTATGTTCTGTATCTTTTTTATTAAAATCATAACATTTTATGTAAGGCATCAGGTGTTTCCATCACGCGAAAAAGAGCGACGCGACACTCGTTTAGGTGACTCACATCACGCCTCTGTATGTTTATTTGCATAAAATTAAATGATATACAGAACAATAACGAATTTTTAGATAAAATTAAACATACACAAACCTGTATTTTACCAAAGACATGTACAAAGGTTGTTACGTCCAACCCAGTTCAGGATCTGGGTGACACAAAAACTACCCAAACGCTGGGTTGTTACGTCCGACCCAGGATCTGGGTGACACAAAAACTACCCAAACCTGGGTTGTTACGTCCGACCCAGGATCTGGGTGACACAAAAACTACCCAAACTTGGGTTGTTACGTCCGACCCAGGATCTGGGTGACACAAAAACTACCCAAACCTGGGTTGTTACGTCCGACCCAGGATCTGGGTGACACAAAAACTACCCAAACCTGGGTTGTTACGTCCGACCCAGGATCTGGGTGACACAAAAACTACCCAAACCTGGGTTGTTACGTCCGACCCAGGATCTGGGTGACACAAAAACTACCCAAACGCTGGGTTGTTACGTCCGACCCAGGATCTGGGTGACACAAAAACTACCCAAACGCTGGGTTGTTACGTCCGACCCAGGATCTGGGTGACACAAAAACTACCCAAACGCTGGGTTGTTACGTCCGACCCAGGATCTGGGTGACACAAAAACTACCCAAACGCTGGGTTGTTACGTCCGACCCAGGATCTGGGTGACACAAAAACGACCCAAACGCTGGGTTGTTACGTCCGACCCAGGATCTGGGTGACACAAAAACTACCCAAACCTGGGTTGTTACGTCCGACCCAGGATCTGGGTGACACAAAAACTACCCAAACCTGGGTTGTTACGTCCGACCCAGGATCTGGGTGACACAAAAACTACCCAAACTTGGGTTGTTACGTCCGACCCAGGATCTGGGTGACACAAAAACTACCCAAACGCTGGGTTGTTACGTCCGACCCAGGATCTGGGTGACACAAAAACGACCCAAACGCTGGGTTGTTACGTCCGACCCAGGATCTGGGTGACACAAAAACTACCCAAACCTGGGTTGTTACGTCCGACCCAGGATCTGGGTGACACAAAAACTACCCAAACCTGGGTTGTTACGTCCGACCCAGGATCTGGGTGACACAAAAACTACCCAAACTTGGGTTGTTACGTCCGACCCAGGATCTGGGTGACACAAAAACTACCCAAACCTGGGTTGTTACGTCCGACCCAGGATCTGGGTGACACAAAAACTACCCAAACCTGGGTTGTTACGTCCGACCCAGGATCTGGGTGACACAAAAACTACCCAAACCTGGGTTGTTACGTCCGACCCAGGATCTGGGTGACACAAAAACTACCCAAACGCTGGGTTGTTACGTCCGACCCAGGATCTGGGTGACACAAAAACTACCCAAACGCTGGGTTGTTACGTCCGACCCAGGATCTGGGTGACACAAAAACTACCCAAACGCTGGGTTGTTACGTCCGACCCAGGATCTGGGTGACACAAAAACTACCCAAACCTGGGTTGTTACGTCCGACCTAGGATCTGGGTGACACAAAAACTACCCAAACCTGGGTTGTTACGTCCGACCCAGGATCTGGGTGACACAAAAACTACCCAAACCTGGGTTGTTACGTCCGACCCAGGATCTGGGTGACACAAAAACTACCCAAACGCTGGGTTGTTACGTCCGACCCAGGATCTGGGTGACACAAAAACTACCCAAACACCGGGTTGTTACGGCCGACCCAGGATCTGAAAAATGACCCAAAAGGCTCAACCCAGGACTTGGGTAGAAAAAATAACCCAAGATTATTTAGTGTAATTTTTTTCTTGCCATTCTGACGTTTTTTAGTGTGCCTCACTGGACCGAACTGGACACAAACTGAGACATTTGTGCTCGTTTTAATGACATCATTCTAACAGCTGTGATAAGTGAGGTATCTGACGGCCTGATCAATGAATCCAGTGAACCCTGACTTCAGTTTATTCTCATTCATTTCTGCTTGAAATTCAGTTTATTGAGTTTCTTCACAACCATTAGTCAGAGGGACAGTATTATTATTCTGCACCATCTGCCTTTTAATTTACTGTCTTATATTTAGCGATCTCTGTAACGATCTAAATAACACTTGGTTTAATGTGCAGAAATGATCTGGTGAATATTCATGGTTTTATTTCCACAGAGGACAGCTGTACAGCAGTACATGTATGTTGCTGCGTGTGTTTCTCGAGGCAGGATTCACTCTGTTTGTTAAACTAGTGTCCTAACATGAACCCTGCGTGATCACCTCACACACACACACACACACACACACACACACACACACACACACACAGGTGATAATGAAACAAACCAAACTGTAAAATATTCCCAGCTCACAAAAATATATTACAAGAACGTTTTGCTAATGTTCCCTTCAAATTATGGACACGTTAAATGTTCTCTGAATGTCCAGTTTTTTAAATGTTTTTTCTTGGTTATGTGAACGTTAAGGGAACATTTCATTGTATCTTTCTTCAAACATTATGGGAACGTTACTTTTAAATGTACATTTTAGACGAATGTCCAACTAACCATTTCAGTTAAAAACACTCCATGAACGATGTATAAATCATGTTTTTGTGCTAATGTTTTGAGAACATTATTAAAGACCAGATAACTTTGAATGAACGTTCTATTAACGTTACTGAAGAATGTTTGTTCATAACTTTGAGAGAACCTTGAAAGAACGTTCCCTGTCAGCTGAGTTATCCACCATTTTTATTTCCATGTCCTGTTGAGTATTTCTGTGACAGTTCTAAGGAGGGTCAATCAGTGGTCAGACTGGAGCACGAGTGTCCGGAGGGCCGTTTGATGGCCTGTTATGTCACTGTCAGGGGTCACCTCTGACCTCTGTGACCTCACTGAGCCGTGGATCATCTGACATTCTCTGTAGTCTCGTGTGGCCAGGATTTGTGGTTTATTTGATCGGCATAAAGTCTGATTTAAATCTCAGTTTATTCACGTCAGTGGAACATCTATCACAATACAGATGCTCCACTGAAGCATCAGAAAAAACACATTTTATACTGGAAACGCGTCATGCAGCAGAGACTGGTTATGAATTACACACATATTTGAATCGTTTAGATTTATAACGTTCTGATTCAAAGGCCGGATCACAGTTATGTTCATCTTATTGGTTATTTATGATCATTAGTAAACATTATGATTTATTTTTTGTTCTTTAGAGTTGCAGTCAGACTCACTTTGGTTCATTTGAGGTAACGAGTTTAGAGCTTGTGACTGCAGGGATTTGATTAGATTAACGACTTTATATTTGACATCATCTGGATGAACATGATTAATGTCAGAAGTGTTTCAGTATGTAGAAGGTCCATAATCTGACCTGAAGTGATACTTAAACACTTCTATTAATTAAATGTATCACAGTTTCCCCAAAAATACAACTGTTTTCAACATTGATGATAATCATAAATGTTTCTTGAGCATCAAATCATCATATCAGAATGATTTCTGAAGGATCATGTGACACTGAAGACTAGAGTAATGATGCTGGATAAATTACACTTTACTATATATTCACATAGAAAACAGCTGATTTACACTGGAATAATATTTCACTGTTTTACTGTATTTTTGATCAAATAAATGCTGCCTTGGTGAGCAGAAGAGACTTCTTTCTAAAGCTTAAAAAAATCTTACAGACCCCAAACGTTTGAATGCATGAGACTCTCGCTGTTTATAAATAAGAGAGAGAGAATCAGCCAATCATCTTCAAGGATACAGAACAGGATTACACAAGAATCATTTGATTATGATGACACATCAAACACATGCACACCTCTGTCTCTCTCTCTCTCGTGTTCTGTGTTTTCTCTCTGGTCTGAATAGGTTTCGTCAGCAGGTCTGAGATCAGGATGGTTTCATCTCTCCCTGGAGATTTGCAGATAAAGCTTTTAACCTTTGACCCCTCAGGACTGCGGTGATGAGGGTCGTCTCTTATTCTAGCTGCCATGGATACTGTGATTAGAGGCCAGATGTGTGGTTTCTATCAGGTCTAGTTTAGGTCTCTGGTCTAGGATTGTTTTGATAATCGACAAATATGTGACTGTATTTCTACAATTAATCGGATAAAAAGGCACATTTATTTTCTATTTTATTGAAAAAATGTTATTCCACATTAAGTGTTAACACACATCCGCTCCTCTGTTTACTGTAACCTCATTATCATTTCTTCTTACATTGATATCCAATTACATTTTATAAGTTACAGTTACTGCTCTCATAAAAATACAGTTACATATGCAGAATTCTAAACCTAAATTTAACATCCAGAAACAAATATTTGAAACTTTGTTTGTTGATTGGATAGAGGCAGATCTGAATGCAAGTTTGCTATCAATTGTAAGAAAGGGGCGGCGTTTACATTTGATAAAATATTGGAGATGTCAGACACTTTTTCCACAGCAGCTCAGTCTCTCCTTTCACTGAATTACAGCTGTGTTTTGTTTTCCATGGAATGTTATTTCATATGTTATTCAGTGCTGTAAGATGATGTGTCAGGCAGGTTTCCATGCAAATTGTTTTTATTGGTTATCGATTTTATCAATTAGTTGTTGCAGCCCTAATATCACAATATTGTTGCACAGGTATGATGTAAATTAGGTCAATCATTCATTCTTTCATTCACTTTATTGCTGATGCTTGAGTTCAGTTACATGAAGTTCTTGTGCTCTTCATTTGACTGTGAGTTTCTGGGTCTGTAAAAACTCCTGTTCCAGTGAGAGAAGATTAAAATGGGCTTGTCGACATCTGTGTCAGAGGAGAAAGTGTCACACACTCAGTTACGAGATATGGGACGATGAAATCAATATGTGTGTGTGTGTGTGTATGTATTTCCCTTCAGACTCTCATACAGTTATTAAAGTCAGTCAATAAAGGTAAAGTCTAAACTTGGGCTGGCCATGAGACAGGTAATGATGCAGTGAGACATGTGATGATGCAGTGAAACATAATGATGATGTGATATAGGTGATGATGCAGTGAGAGAGGAGATGATGCTGTGAGACATGTAATGATGCAGTGAGACAGGTGATGATGCAGTGAGACATGTAATGATGCAGTGAGACAGGTGATGATGCAGTGAGACATGTGATGATGCAGTGAAACATAATGATGATGTGATATAGGTGATGATGCAGTGAGAGAGGAGATGATGCAGTGAGACATGTAATGATGCAGTGAGACAGGTGATGATGCAGTGAGACGTGATGATGCAGCGAGACAAGTGATGATGCAGCGAGACAGGTGGTGATGCAGCAAGACAAGTAATAATGCAGTGAGACGTGATGATGCAGTGAGACAGGTGATGATGATGCAGTAAGACAGGTGATGATGCAGTGAGACAGGTGATGATGCAGTGAGACGTGATGATGCAGTGAGACAGGTGATGATGCAGTGAGACAGGTGGTGATGCAGCAAGACAAGTAATAATGCAGTGAGACGTGATGATGCAGTGAGACAGGTGATGATGATGCAGTAAGACAGGTGATGATGCAGTGAGACAGGTGATGATGATGCAGTAAGACAGGTGATGATGCAGCGAGACAAGTAATAATGCAGTGAGACATGTAATGATGCAGTGAGACAGGTGATGATGCAGTGAGACAAGTAATGCAGTGAGACATGTGATGATGCAGCGAGACATGTAATGATGCAGTGAGACATGTGATGATGCAGCAAGACGAGTAATAATGCAGTGAGACGTGATGATGCAGTGAGACGTGATGATGCAGTGAGACAGGTGATGATGCAGTGAGACAAGTAATGCAGTGAGACATGTGATGATGCAGCGAGACATGTAATGATGCAGTGAGACATGTAATGATGCAGTGAGACAGGTGATGATGCAGTGAGACAAGTAATGCAGTGAGACATGTGATGATGCAGTGAAACATGTGATGATGCAGCAAGACAAGTAATAATGCAGTGAGATGTGATGAAGCAGTGAGACAGGTGATGATGCATCGAGACAAGTAATGATGCAGTGAGACATGTAATGATGCAGTGAGACAGGTGATGATGATGCAGTGAGACAAGTAATAATGCAGTGAGATGTGATGAAGCAGTGAGACAGGTGATGATTCAGTGAGACAGGTGATGATGCAGTGAGACGTGATGATGCAGTGTGACGTGAAGATGCAGTGAGACATGTGATGATGCAGCGAGATGTGATGATGCAGTGAGACAGGTGATGATTCAGTGAGACAAGTGATGATGCAGCAAGACAAGTAATAATGCAGTGAGACATGTGAAGATGCAGTGAGACATGTGAAGATGCAGTGAGACATGTGATGATGCAGTGAGACAGGTGATGATGCAGTGAGACATGTGATGATGCAGTGAGACAGGTGATGATGCAGTGAGACAGGTGATGATGCAGTGAGACATGTGATGATGCAGTGAGACATGTGAAGATGCAGTGAGACATGTGATGATGCAGTGAGACATGTGAAGATGCAGTGAGACATGTGATGATGCAGTGAGACAGGTGATGATGCAGTGAGACATGTGATGATGCAGTGAGACAGGTGATGATGCAGTGAGACATGTGATGATGCAGTGAGACAGGTGATGATGCAGTGAGACAGGTGATGATGCAGTGAGACAGGTGGTGATGCAGCAAGACAAGTAATAATGCCGTGAGACATGTGATGATGCAGTGAGACATGTGATGATGCAGTGAGACAGGTGATGATGCAGTGAGACAGGTGGTGATGCAGCAAGACAAGTAATAATGCCGTGAGACATGTGAAGATGCAGTGAGACTGGTGATGATGCAGTGAGACAGATGATGTAGTTAAATAATGCAGTGAGAGATGTTGTTGCAGTGAGACAGGTGATGTAGTGAGACAGGTGTTGATGCAGTGAGGCTGTTTATATTAGAGTGAGACAGTGCTGCTGACGGACAGACAGACGGGTACTGAGATGCTTCCAGCTCCAGTGATAACATTTCACACCCGCTGAAAGGTGACGACAGGTGTGTGTGGTCACCTTTCAGCGGGTGTGAAATGTTCTCAGCGGAGCTGGAAACATCTCAGTACCCGTCTGTCTGTCCGTCAGCAGCACTGTCTCACTATATGTGATTCCTCACATATGCAGGGAATATTGAGTGTTTGTGCATCGGATGATGATGATGTCATCAGGACTGAGGCATACATGCTGCTTCATCCTACAGATATTAGTGACGTGTGTGTGTGTGTTTGATCTCAGAGATCAGTGGAATAAGGGTAATCCTGTCAGACACGCTCCTAATCACTTACACTCACTCACACACACTCACGTGTGGAGAACAGTGAATTATGTAATGCAGTTATGCAACATACATGCATACAGCAGCAAAAGAGAGTGAGAGAGAGTGTGTGCACAGAAGTGCAGTTATCCTAGAAGGGAAGAGAGATCATGTGACAGGGGTCAGAGGTCAGGGGTCAGCTGCAGGTTCAGCGCTCACAAACCAACATCAGCACCAACCTTCATCATTTGGGGCTGGAGGGGTAATATTTAAGCCTAATATTTAATAATATTGTATATTATTTTGTAAAATATAAAACATAAAATATATTATTCCATAAAATATACTAATATTTGTAGTCTTAAGAGTTTTGCTGAATTTTCAGCATCATTACTCCAGTCTTCAGTGTCACATGATCCTTCAGAAATCATTCTGATATGATGATTTGATGCTCAACAAACATTTCTGATTATTATCAATGTTGAAAACAGTTTCATATTTCTGTGGAAACCGTCATACATTTTATTCTTCAGGATTCTTTGATGAACAGAAGGTTCAGCATTTATTTGAAATAGAATCTTTTGTAACATTATAAATGTCTTTACTGTCACTTTTGATTCATTTAGTGTGTCCTTGGTGAATAAAAGTATTAAAATATATATATTTTTGAACAGTATCGAATGACTCGATGACGTCATTCAGCAGTAACTATTGAGCTCTTTCGTCATAATTTACGTTTCCATGGTAACAGTGTCTTCTCTGATTGGTGGATCTCAGGAAATCATCCCTGAACAACCGCCTTTTTATTAATGTCTAATGTATCATCTCCTAATGTATGTCTCTCTCAGGTAATTTTAGAGGCATGTGTAAACACATCGAACACTTTCCCGAAGATGCGGACTATGAAGCAGATGCATCAGAGTATTTCCTGCGTAAGTCAAACATGCATGTGTGTGTGATGATGATGATGGTGAGATGAAGAGCATGCGAGAGAGAGAGAGAGAGAGAGAGAGAGAGGATAATGCTTTGGTGCTCAGAGCTGCTGCTGCTCTTTTAAGTGTTTAATTAGGTCACTTATTTCTATAAATATTTCACTGCAGTTTATATGGGTCAAAACTCTGAAATGCCCTGCACTCGTCCTCATCTCTTCATCCTCACTCAGTACAGAATGAAAGAGACACAGATGCTGTAATATTCAACTGTATGAAGCAGATAAACACACGTTTATATATTATATAAAACTGATTATAATGACTAGATACCTTTTTTACATTTTCAGAATAAAAAGAACATCTATAATTAATATTATTAGTCAGATATACGTCCGTTCTGAGGCTGAACTAAAGCTGATAAACACAAAAGATTGATGAGTGATGTCATGTCACTGGACAGGAAGTGGTGACCTCATGCTGTGATGTCATCAGTCAATCAATCATGTGGTTTCTGGCAGCATTATCACACACACACACACACACACTATACATCTCTTGACTAGAGGTCAGAGTTGAGGAAAGGACACATGTATAATTAATAATGCAGAATTGAGACGAGGAGAGGCAGATGAAGCAGAGATCTGAACTGAGCAGAGGACGAACAGTATTGTGAATCAGACAGAAAGTGAACGAACCTGTTTTCTAAAGTTTGTTTTTGGAATCAGCAGTTTAACAGGCAGAGAAACATTGAGCAAAGACATCTGAGAAATGAGTATGTGTGGCAAGGTCAAGCCTGCCGTTCAGACCTTTCAGCACGCGTGTGTGTGTGTGTGTGTGTGTGTGTGTGTGTGTGTGTGCAGGTGCGGTTCGGGCCTCCAGTATTTTCCCCATCCTCAGTGTCATCCTGCTGTTCATGGGTGGACTCTGTGTCGCCGCCAGCGAGTTTCAGAAGTCTCGACACAACATCATCCTCAGCGCAGGAATCTTCTTTGTATCTGCAGGTGAGTGTCTGTATGTGTTTCTGAGTGATCGATTCTAAAGTAACAGCAGAAGCCTGAAGTTCTCTCAAAGTTATGAACAAACGTTCTTCCAGTAACGTTAATAGAACGTTCGTTCAAAGTTATCCGGTCTTTAAAGTCCCCGTGAAAAGTCTTTTTGCTTTTATGTTATGTTAGCCTTACTGTTATCTATAAGCTAGTGTGTTCCAAATCAATGACAAAATTAGCTTTTAGAAGATATAAGCATTCAAAACTTACAGTCTCTCACTTCCGCCAATGTGGATCAACGGTTTTGATGACATCACTCTGCACTTCAGCTTCTCATCAGAGCTTCTGTCCAATCTAATGCTCTCTAGAATCTAAAGTATCCCACCTCCTACATTATAAATAGACGCTGAAGCTGCTCACAATTAATATTTTCTACATGGTGAATGCCACATAGTGCACTATAAAGGGGATAGGGAACGATTAAGATTAAGTGTAAATATGCTTTCTGTGGAGGCAAATGAAGTCTGGTTTACCATTAGTGTCACGCGAACACAGTTTGCTCCGGTGCAACGACAAATTCGGTCTCCCCCGGAAATCGGGTTTCCATTATGACCCTACGCGATCCCATTGGTTCAAATTGCTTTTAATAGGTTCTCTCTTTAGCGCTTGTTTACAATTCCTACAAAATCATGTTATGATAAATGCTGTGTCAGCTACGTTAGTTAGCTTATGTACTAGCATAGCATACAGATACCCGATTAGCCTGATAGCTTAGCTTATACGCGTATTTGCAGTTACTATACATGTTTTCACAATCATCTTTAATGTAATTGTGTTAAATATTTTTAATATTAATAAGAAATATTTAATATTAATATTAACTTAATTAATAAATATTTATAATAGCCTATTAACAGTTAATCAAATGTAAGAAATTACATTCAGTTGGTTTTATTATGCACTAAATTGTTTTCGTATAGTAAGCTATATGCATATTTTAAATGAATATCATTCGTATATACTGTATTTAGGATAGTCATTAACTGACAGTTTGGGGAGGCCCGATTATGAGGGGGGACCCGATTTGTCACGACACCGGTCCATATGTGCGAGTCGGCGCAGAACACAAAACATATCGGACCCATTTGAATTCTGCACAGAATGCTATATTTTAAATCAACATGGAGGAAACTGCAGCTGTGATATAAACAAAACGCTATTGGCTATTTTAAAAAAGGGGAGGAGCTGTTCAGTATGTCCCGCCCTGTCTTCCTGTTTCAGTGGAAAGTTATGTCAACACATTGAATAATGCTGCGCATTTCAAGGCACTTCAGTGGGCCTTTAATAATGTTCTCAAAACGTTAGCATGAGACGTTATTAATACTTCGTTCATTGAACGTTTTTCTTCACATTTTAGTTGGATGTTCGTCTGTAGTTTTTAAATGTTACTACTTGTTTCAGAACGTTCAGAGAACATTCAAAAGTAACGTCTCCATAATGTTTGCACAACCAAGTAGAAACGTTTAAAAAACTGCATGTTTTGAACATTCAGAAACAATAATGTTAGCAAAACGTTCTTAGCAAATGCTGGCATGTGATTGTGAGTTCTGTCTGTGTGTCCGTCCTCAGGTCTGAGTAACATCATCGGGATAATCGTGTACATATCAGCCAACGCAGGAGACCCGTCCAAGAGCGACTCGAAAAAGAACAGCTACTCGTACGGCTGGAGTTTTTATTTCGGCGCGCTGTCCTTCATCATGGCGGAGATGGTGGGCGTTCTGGCCGTTCACATGTTCATCGACCGCCATCGGGAGCTACGCGCGGCCCGTGCGCGGACGGGCGTCGGAGACTATCTGCAGGGATCAGCCATCACCAGAATCCCAAGCTATCGCTACCGCTACCGGCGCCGCTCGCGCTCCTCCAGCCGCTCCACCGACCCGTCGCACTCGCGGGACGCTTCGCCGGTGGGCCTGAAGGGGTTCGGAGCGTTACCGTCCACAGATATTTCCATGTACACCCTCAGCCGCGGCGGTGGCGGCGACACGCTGAAGACTCCGCACGGAACGCCACCGATGTACAACTCCGACAGAGAGCCAGACTTCCTACAGGTCCACAACTGCGTCCAGAAAGATGCGAAGGACCGCCGCACCACACCTGTATGAGCGCCCCCTGCAGGTGAGGAGGAGATCGACTCCACAAACAGACAGACTTATTTCTAACACTTATGATGATGAGTTTACATGTTGAAGTCCAAAAAAAGAAAAATGAAAATGCATGATTTTCTTATCTTCCATAAACTAACAAGTTTTCGACTGTGTGATGAGAGAGCGAGACTGAAGCTCTTGATATCTCTTTTCTTCATGTTCATTTCATTTTGTTGCACATAAATACTGTGAACCACCGTGGCCGCTGTGACCGCAGGGAAGAGAAAAACAATCCCACAAACCGGCCGCAATTTATATGTCATTTTAAACGTATTAATGATACATGACTATATAAGATACATACATGAATATATGAACATCTGTTAATAAACCATACATAATTGACTTCTTATTTCAAGAAGACAAAAAAAAAACAACAAAAGAGCAAATCAGAAGCCAATAAAATCATCATGGATAATAACAGCCGGATTCATGTGAACTCATTTGTATGTGATGAAGGAAGTCAAACAACCAAAAAAACATTTAAAAACGACCTATTATGGTGTTAAACTGTCTTCAGTGTGTAATGTTGCTGTTTGAGCTTGAAAAAGGTTTCCAAAGTCCCTCCAGCAGGAGTTATTCTCTGTTTCTGAACTCCCTGAAACGCCTCCATTGTAGTTTTCTTCACAATATTCCTCGTTTAAATAATTCAAACGCAGAATAAAGGGGCGGGGCCTGGTTGAGTTAGTAGTGTGCTGAAACTCAAGTACAGGTCTCTGCAGGACATTAATGATTGATGGGCGGGGCCATAAACAGAGGGGCGTTTACCTGATTTGCCCACGTCAGAGTGTGGGTAGGGTTAGGGGTGGGGTCGGGTGAAGGGGATCATTTTCATTGCATGATATATAAACACCCACCAGTTTGAAAAAACCCACAAATACAGAAACGCCCACTTTTGTTCCGCAGAGACCTCATACTCTTGAAACTGGCGGTTATGGTAAGGGGCGGGACATTTCCCAAACACCAATCACAACACACTGCTCCAGCCGACCAATCAGAGCACATTGTGCTTTTCAGAAGGAGGGGCTTCATAGAGACAGGAAGAGAGGAGCTGCAACAATGGAGAATATGAGGAAAACAATCAACATTCAAGCAGGAAAACAACATCTTAAAGACCACTTTAAGAAGCCAGAGTAGACCTATGAATCAGCACAGGCTGGTTTAAGGTGTATTTTTGGGCAGCGTCACAGATTGTGTTCTCAATAAAGGGTTTTCATGTCCAGTATGAAGATGGACACTGAGATCAAACTCTCACTCCCTCTGCTGGCCGTCAGACGAACACACAGCGTGTGTGTGTGTGTGTGTGTGTGTGTGTGTGTACTAGTGTAGCATACTAATGATCATTCAGCAGCTGCAGCATTCAGATCAGAGATCATGTTCGTCTGTGTGATTTTTTTTTACCTGTTTTATCGTCCAGCAGGTTAAAGCGGTGCATCTGAACACTAAGTAAATAAAGTAAATAATAATCTTTGTATATTTTATTATATCTTTGTATATCTATCGTCTTTGATTTGGCTCCTGCTCAATTCAAGTAAATACAAGCTGTACGTGAGCGAATAGCCTTGAAGAACTCAAATGATAACAGCTTTTTTATTGTGTTTATTCAGAACTTAATTTTGCAACACTTTGTATTATGATGTTATTAATTTAAAACTAAAACCATTAACTCAAAATGATTTTATAATCAGATTAGTGTATAAAAATTTCTGATTTTCCACATCAACTGTACTTTTCTTTTTGTAACACACACACCAGTGTTATTTTAGTATCGTTGAGTTTTTAATTTTATATTTTCTTTTTAATTTTTAAAGTGAGTAATTTTGTTGTGTTTTGTCATATTTAATAGTTTTTAAATGTATGTAAAGTTTTTATTCATTTCTATTACCGTTATTTTAATACATCAAGTCAAACTAAATGTAAATTTTTAATATTTTTTTTTTTAATCTTATTTCGGTTGAAGTTTTTTTTTTTTAAGTAAGAAATGTTTTTTATGGTTTTAGTTTTAGTTAACGATAGTAACCCTGACACACACACTTTCACTCACACTCTCACGCACGCACACACACACAAGCACACTCTCACACTCTCACACTCTCACACGCACACACACAAGCACTCTCACGCACACTCTCACAAACACACACACAAGCACACTCTCACGCGCACACACTCACGCGCACACTCTCACACGCGCACACACTCACGCGCACACTATCACACGCGCACACACTCACGCGCACACACTCTCACTCACACACACTCTCACACACGCACACTCACACACGCTCTCACACACGCACACTCACACACACGCTCTCACACACGCACACTCACACACGCTCTCACACACGCACACTCACACACGCTCACACACACTCTCACACTCACACACACGCTCTCACACACGCACACTCACACACGCTCTCACACACGCACACTCACACACGCTCACACACACTCTCACACTCACATTCACACACTCACGCGCACACTATCACACGCGCACACACTCACGCGCACACACTCTCACACGCGCACACTCTCACTCACACACACTCTCACACACGCTCTCACACACGCACACTCACACACACGCTCTCACACACGCACACTCACACACACTCTCACACACGCTCTCACACGCGCACACTCTCACACACGCTCTCACACACGCACACTCACACACACGCTCTCACACACGCACACTCACACACACTCTCACACACGCTCTCACACGCGCACACTCTCACACACGCTCTCACACACGCACACTCACACACACGCTCTCACACACGCACACTCACACACACTCTCACACACGCTCTCACACACGCACACTCACACACGCTCACACACACTCTCACACTCACATTCACACACGCACACACACTCACACTCACGCACATTCACACACACACACTCACACACACTCTCACACACGCACATTCACACACGCACACTCACACACGCTCTCACACACGCACATTCACACACGCACATTCACACACGCACACTCACACACGCTCTCACACACTCTCACACACGCACATTCACACACGCACGCTCTCACACACACACACACTCTCACACACTCTCACACACACTCTCACACACACTCTCACTCACGCGCACTCTCACACACGCACTCTCACACACACACACACACACACACTCTCTCACACACTCTCACACACACTCTCACACACTCACACGCGCACTGTCACACACGCACACTCACACACACGCTCTCACACACGCACACTCACACACACTCTCACACACGCTCTCACACGCGCACACTCTCACACACGCTCTCACACACGCACACTCACACACACGCTCTCACACACGCACACTCACACACACTCTCACACACGCTCTCACACGCGCACACTCTCACACACGCTCTCACACACGCACACTCACACACACGCTCTCACACACGCACACTCACACACACTCTCACACACGCTCTCACACACGCACACTCACACACGCTCACACACACTCTCACACTCACATTCACACACGCACACACACTCACACTCACGCACATTCACACACACACACTCACACACACTCTCACACACGCACATTCACACACGCACACTCACACACGCTCTCACACACGCACATTCACACACGCACATTCACACACGCACACTCACACACGCTCTCACACACTCTCACACACGCACATTCACACACGCACGCTCTCACACACACACACACTCTCACACACTCTCACACACACTCTCACACACACTCTCACTCACGCGCACTCTCACACACGCACTCTCACACACACACACACACACACACTCTCTCACACACTCTCACACACACTCTCACACACTCACACGCGCACTGTCACACACGCGCACTCTCACACACTCTCTCACACGCTCACTCTCACACTCACATTCACACACGCACACACACACTCTCACACGCACATTCACACACGCTCTCACACACGCACATTCACACACGCTCTCACACACGCACATTCACACACGCTCTCACACTCACACACTCTCACACTCACACACACTCTCACACACGCACATTCACACACGCACACTCACACACGCTCTCACACACACTCTCACACTCTCACACTCACACACGCTCTCACACACTCTCACACACACACACACTCTCACACACGCACATTCACACATGCACACTCACACACGCTCTCACACACGCACATTCACACACGCACGCTCTCACACACTCACACACACTCTCACACACTCTCACACACACTCTCACACACACTCTCACTCACGCGCACTCTCACACACGCACTCTCACACACACACACACACTCTCTCACACACTCTCTCACACACTCTCACACACACTCTCACACACTCACACGCGCACTGTCACACACGCGCACTCTCACACTCTCTCACACGCTCACTCTCACACTCACATTCACACACGCACACACACACTCTCACACACGCACATTCACACACGCTCTCACACACGCACATTCACACACGCTCTCACACTCACACACTCACACACACTCACACGCGCACTGTCACACACGCGCACTCTCACACTCTCTCACACACGCACACACACACTCTCACACACGCACATTCACACACGCTCTCACACACGCACATTCACACACGCTCTCACACTCACACACTCTCACACTCACACACACTCTCACACACGCACATTCACACACGCACACTCACACACGCTCTCACACACACTCTCACACTCTCACACTCACACACGCACACACACACTCTCACACACGCACATTCACACACGCTCTCACACACGCACATTCACACACGCTCTCACACTCACACACTCTCACACTCACACACACTCTCACACACGCACACTCACACACGCTCTCACACACACTCTCACACTCTCACATTCACACACGCACACACACTCTCACACACGCACATTCACACACGCTCTCACACACGCACATTCACACACGCTCTCACACTCACACACTCTCACACTCACACACACTCTCACACACGCACATTCACACACGCACACTCACACACGCTCTCACACACACTCTCACACTCTCACACACACTCTCACACACACTCTCACACACACTCTCACACACACTCTCACTCACGCGCACTCTCACACACGCACTCTCACACACACACACACACTCTCTCACACACTCTCTCACACACTCTCACACACACTCTCACACACTCACACGCGCACTGTCACACACGCGCACTCTCACACTCTCTCACACGCTCACTCTCACACTCACATTCACACACGCACACACACACTCTCACACACGCACATTCACACACGCTCTCACACACGCACATTCACACACGCTCTCACACTCACACACTCACACACACTCTCACACACGCACATTCACACACGCACACTCACACACGCTCTCACACACACTCTCACACTCTCACACTCACACACGCTCTCACACACTCTCACACTCACACACACTCTCACACACGCACATTCACACACGCACACTCACACACGCTCTCACACTCACACACACTCACACACTCTCACACACTCACACACGCTCTCACACACACTCTCACACTCTCACACTCACACACGCTCTCACACACTCTCACACTCACACACACTCTCACACACGCACATTCACACACGCACACTCACACACGCTCTCACACTCACACACACTCACACACTCTCACACACACACTCACTCACGCGCACTCTCACACACGCACTCTCACACACACACACACACTCTCTCACACACTCTCACACACACTCTCACACACACTCACACGCGCACTGTCACACACGCGCACTCTCACACACTCTCTCACACACTCTCTCACACGCTCACTCTCACACACTCACTCTCACACTCACTCACACACATAACATGTTTTGTCACAGATTTAAGAGGAAAGAGGTTTATTTAATTGAGCTCAAAACTCTGAACACGAATTCAGGGAACAACACTAGTGTTTTCACTATCACAGCGTGACATATAAAATATTACTGTATTAAAATATTATTACACTGATATAATTTGTACAGACGAACGGGTTAAACGAGACTCTGGATGATCTGTGTCTGATCCTGATAGAGCGAATGAAACGCTCGAGCCAAACTCAGGAACGGAGCTTCAAACTGCCCGATCTCCTTCTGCCAGATGAACACAAACACAGAGAGATTCAGTTCACTGATGATGATGATGATGATGATGAAGATGCAGTTATTTTGACTCACAGCAGACGTCTCGTGATACTCCAGCCCGTGACTCTGAGCCCACGTCTGAGCCGCGGCGCCGTCCACCTCCCTCCTGGACGACAGGTCACGCTTATTCCCCACCAGCACACCTGATCACACACACAATATCACTTTCATCCCGCGTGTCTTTAAATTACATCATCCTGCAGCAAATGACATCATTTTGAAGGGAAAACAGCAGTACAAACACCATCAGTGAGTTAATCAATGAAATCTGATCAATGTTAGCTGGTTTGTGTCTCCCTAAAACCTTCCTCCTATCAGAACAAATGACAAATGATCATTATTTTTACATTAAACTTGCAAAGTGTGCAGTGTGTGTGACCTCTGACCTGGCACCTGCAGCCCGTCACAGTGCGATCGGAGCATGTCGATCCAGCGGCCGCAGCTGGTGAACGAGGCTTCGCTGCTGATGTCAAACACCACACACATCACCGACGGCTGACTCCACTAACACACACACACATCATTGGACACACATCAGGGTCACATGGGGGGTGTTTGGGCGGTTCTATTAAACTCACCATGTTCTCACAGGCGTCTGCAAACGGCTCCCGTCCCGCTGAATCATAGATGTACAACTCCTAAATGTGAGGAAACACACCGCCAATCAATCGATCAATCAATGAGCAGGTAAGATATGTGTGTGTGTGTGTGTGTGTACCACAGTATCACTGGTGTCTGGGATGGACACTGATTTCTCCAGCAGCTCCACACCAACATTCTGCAAAACACACAGTTCTGACCAAATCAATCATTCTTTTCATGTAACTTTCTATTTATTTATTGACGAGTGTGTGTGTGTGTGTGTGTGTGTGTGTGTGTGTTCTTACCATGGTATAGTTTTTCTGAAAGACAGCACCATCACTGCGAAACATCTGACACAGTGTGCTCTTCCCTACAGCAGCATCTCCTGAACACACACACACACACACACACACACACATGCAAACACACAGAATCAGTGAACACGTGAGCTATTTACCGTGAAATAAGACATTACATCACATTATAATCTGCACGCGCATAGACAACCGCGTTCTTACCCACGACAACACATCTAGCTCTTAATTTAACCATTAGGCACAAATGAATAATAATTAATTGATCACAACATAAAGATGAATGTGTGTATGTTATCGTGCATCTGTTTCTCCCTTCCGCCACAGCAACCTGAACCCAAAGCGTTGCTTAGCAGCTGAAATAAAGCGCTTCTATTGGTCTAACAGCTTTACGCCAGTAATCTGAGCAACGCGGTTGGCTGAACGGCGTGACGCTGCAGATGCACGTCACTCTGACGTTAACGTAACTGTTTTGAAATCCACCACTAGAGGCCACGCTTCACACACGCTGCTAAAAATAACTAAATTCCCCCATTATCATTCATTTATATAAGAATTTAGAAACTGAGCTCGTTTATAACACTGTTATTTAACACAAGTGTTGTTAAAAGATGAACCAGATCAATCGATGGCGATGAGTCAGAAAATGCAGAACTGGGTTTTGTTTCATCCAAATCGACAAACAAACACAAATAAATGAATCCATCACTCTGTATGCAGTTTTAATAGAAGAAGTAAGTAGATAAAGAAGAAGAAAAAGCTCCTTCTCTGAGTAAAGAACGTTCGTCTAATGTTGTGAAAACATTATTTAAAGGTGGAGCGTTTTTCTGAAACATTGTAGTTGGACGTTCATCTAACGTTTTTTAAACGTTACTACTTGTTTCAGAATGTACAGAGAACTTTTAAAAGTAGCATTCCCATAATGTTTGACGAATAATACAATGGAATGTTCCTTTAAAGGTGCAGTAAGCAATTTCTGAGAAATCACCAAAACAAACACACCCCTACCCAAAAGGATCACACCTCTATCTTGATAGCTCCGCCCCCAAAATCACAAACCCCGCGTCCCAATGTCCATACTATCCATCCTAAATAGTATGTTGAAAAGAGTATGTCAAAAGTCCCTGGATGGTCTACTATTTGTGTGGATCCGTAGACACTATAACGCCTAATATTGCCCACAACCCATTGCGCTTTGGAGGAGCGAAAAAACTACAAAAACTAATAAAACGTGTTAAAAAACTACAAAATATGGTGGATATGCGTGGTTTAGATAAAGGTTTGAGTGACTAATAATTAGTTTAACCTGATAAAAAATATTTATTTAATGTTATCCCTGTTATATTTCATCTGCAATAACAATGTAGACTTTTATTAAGATCCGTTTGGCCATTAACTTTTAAATGCAATTGTACGACGTGATAGTATGTCCCAAAGCATGTCTACTCTTTTGCCACACACTCAGAATTATGTACTTTTTCTTCACACAAAAAAAGTACATACTTTTAAGGCGTAGTATAAGTAGGCGTACTGGGATACACAGCAGAACATGCTATGCAACGCAGGCACCTCCCCCTCAAGATTGTATACGCCCCAATTACTGCTGATTGGCTACATGTGTGTTTTGGTGCTGGGTGTAGATCCACTTTTAACAGCGTTTCTCATAATTCGATTACTGCACCTTTAACGTTCGCATATAACCCAGAAATAACATTTCTAAACATGTCTAGAACCATTGGCTTGTCCGTTGTTTTAAAACTTAAAATGAAGCGCTCTGTTGTCTATTTGTGCATTGGTTCGCCTCAGTGAGCTGCATCCACTCTCAAATTGTCAATCTCGAATCTTCACGAGCACGAGCCGGTGCGCGCTCCCGACGGTCTCTCCTCCTCTCCAGAGCGCGCTTTCTGCCGCGAGGGCTAGAAGATATTAGAGAGATAGAGATATTAGATACACATACAGACAGAGAGCTGCAATTAGCGTCTGTCTGTGATTAGTGTTGATTAGCGAGAGTCTCATCAGGAGCGCGAGCGGCTGCCGGAGCGCGCGTCTGATGGACGGGATGCAGCAGGGCATCGGCGCGTTCGGCGCGGGCAGAGCCGGTGGAGCCTTCGACCCGCTCACCTTCATCCAGCAGCCGCACACCGGCCTCCGGATCGTGTCCTGGGTACGTACCGTTGATGATGATGATGATGCTTTTGGTTCTGAGTGTGTGAAACATCATACTGTCAATAAACATCATCTGATGCTGCGAGTGACACATGACCACTGCATTGTACTAGTGCTTTTATATGCATGATTTAAATGATTGTTTACTAAGTGCTGTTAGTCAGGGGTAAGAAAAGGTTTGTGTGGGGCTTTAGAGGATAGAAAATATCATTAGCTCGGCATGACAACAGTAGACGTCAATGGAAACTGCATGATAGAAAAACAAACGTGTGTGTGTGTGTTAATGGAGATTCACTGTATGTCACTAATTAGTCTGTGTTGGAAATCAGCGATGATTTGATTTTCTGAACATCTAACAAACTGTGACAAAACCTTAACTGACCCGAACAACAACTCAACTGTAAATGAATGAACATTAAAGTATAGAACTGAGAGACTGTTCTTGATTTGGCTGATCAGTATATTTTAAAGCACAAAACCTGTTCCGAAGCTGTATAGTTGTTTTGTACATTAATTATGATTGTGTGTGTTTGTGATGTAATAATGGAATAGCTTCTACTCCTGCCAAGAGCAGAGAGTTACAGTGTCTACTGTCTATAAATATCTCTCTTCTTCTGCTCATCAGGACAGGATGTGAGGTTCGTTCACTTAGGACAAGTTCTTGTGTTCAAAACTGCTGGACGGAGCTCATCTATAATGAATCTTGTATTTTTAACTTGACAATGACATTTCATCTTGTAAATGTAACAGTTATGGCACAAAACATATTTATTGAGCTCTGATATAACATTCCAGCAGCACTGGCTGTTGGAATATTCACTGTTTGTGTCACTTCAATTCTCAGGGTTTGTTCCAGACCAACTGGGTATTGGTGGTGGGATTTTACAGTGACTCTTTCTGCAAGTTACATAGTTACACCAGTAGGTGGCGACACGTGATTGTCTCTATAATTTGAATCATTCATTCAACTGATTCCTTCAAGACTGTGAGTCATTGGATTATCAACAACGATTCATTTAGAAACAAAACAATTCACTGTTTTAAAGTGGACCTATAATGCTCCTTTCACAAGATGTAATAAAAGTCTCTGGTGTCTCCAGAATGTGTCTGTGAAGTTTCAGCTCAAAATACCCCACAGATCATTTATTATAGCGTGTCAAATTTGCCCCTATTTGGGTGTGAGCAAAAACACGCCGTTTTTGTGTGTGTCCCTTTAAATGCAAATGAGCTGCTGCTCCCGCCCGCCTTTCCAGAAGAGGGCGGAGCTTTAACAGCTCACGCTTCGGTCGCTCAACAACAACAAAGCTGGAGAATCTCACGCAGCCAAAATGACGACAGTGTTCAGCCTTACATTGTTCAAACCGGAGTCGACACTGATGGAGAGACTCAGGAAGAAGTTACAACTTTTAGACGTTTCTGAATGGTTAGTGGATAAATGTATGTAGTTGCTGTGGAGTTGATTCAACTCATCCGCTAGCATGTGCCGTCATGTTCATCTTTTGTGTTGAATTGAGCCTCGTTTGTGAAGCAAACCCTAACCCTAACCCTAACCCCCCTTTGTTGTGTTAGCGGGGGCGGGGTTTATGTAAATTTTAGGGTTAGTGATGTCCCCAACCTGGGAAGAAGCTTGTTGTAGTCCCTACCAGCCGTTTGTTGTAGTCCTTAAAAAGTGATTTCTGTAAAAGAAAATATCTCCTTTGCATTGAACTTTGAGCGTCGTAACTTTGCAGATGTTATTTATGCTCAAACAGCAACATTACACACTAACTAAAGTTAAAAAAGTGAAATCATAATCAACCACCCATTTAATGAATGAGTCACTGAATTATTCATTTGGGAACGAAACAACTTGTGTTTTGCAGTGGTCCTGCTGTGGTTTGAAAAATAAAATCGTGTCAAAAATTTAATCAATTTTTCATTCTGGTGTATTGAACTGTACAAAAGCAATGCTGCTTACTTTTTACTGCTATAACTTGTCGTTAGTTCACAACATCTGACCGCAGTGAGATTCACAATACAGGGAAGTTCAACATGCTTGAAAAGAGCAAAAAAGAGAGAAAAAGGAAGTTAGGCATGTTTCTGCATCGTCTTTAACACCTGTGTGTTTCTATTCGTGACACTTTCAGCTGAAGAGGACAAACCGTTTTCTTGTTTCACATGCTTCAAGCTGTTTTCTGTTTTCCCTTTACCTCTTGCATCACTATTAAATCCACAACACGTTTTAATAATATGGCTCACCAAAAGCTGGTCTCGTCAAAAACTCTTGACTTCTAATTCACTCATATCTTCTCAAGAAATCAAATGCTATGTTTTGAGATCAGAGTTCACTGTATTGTAAAAATAACAGCCTGTTTAATGAAAAACAACAGACTATGGAATAAAAAAATTAGGCTAAATAAAAAGATAATTGCAATGTTTTTTTCCTTGTAATTCCGACTTTATTTCTTGCAATTCTGAGTAACTCGCAATTCTATCTTTTTTCACAGAACTGTGAGATATAAACTCACAATTGCGAGAAATAAACTGTGAGATAAAAAGTCACAATTACCTTTTTATTTATTTATTCTGGGCAGAAACAAGCTTCCACACCCTTCTGGCGCTCGTTTGAAGATTTGTTTTTAAAGATCTGTTTGTTCTCCTCAGCTTTTTTCATTGGTGATCTTCGGCTGTATCGCTAACGAGGGCTACATCAACAGGCCCGATGAAGTCGAGCAGTTCTGCATCTTTAACCGGAACCAGAACGCCTGTAACTACGCGGTCAGCATGGGCTCGTTGGCGTTCCTGTGCTGCATGGCCTTCCTGGCTTTAGACGCGTACTTCCCTCAGATCAGCAGCGTCAAAGACCGCAAGAAAGCCGTGCTGGCCGACGTGGGCACATCAGGTAGGAAATCTCATACTGTCTGAGTAGGAGTCCATCAAATGCACACTTCAGAATCTCGCCGGAAGTAGTAGATCATCTGGGGACTTTTCGCCTACTGTTTTTCGAATACTGTGTATTCAGACATACTGCACTTTTGGCGTACTATGTAGTAGGGAAGTATTCGAATTTCAGACACAGCGTGGGTTAAATAACATGTATTAAACTCAATGCAACAACAGTGCTAATCTAGAATCCTGATAGAATAAAACACTTAAACCAAGTCATCTCACATTATACAACATACATTTACGCTATTAATAGTGCAAAAGATAACAAGTAGAAAAACTTTAAAAAATAATAATGTATAAGGTTTACACAGTAAACCACAGTAATACTTATTATGTACATATGACACGCACACAGAATATAACTGTAATGTCTTCTCTGTCTCTTATAGAGTTAAAAACTGAGGTTGGTATCTGTGGTTACATTGATTTGATTGGTTCCTACCTAATTAAGAAGATTTTCTCTGTAGATATTGGGGAATTTTCTTCATCCCCAGCTTCAGTCATGTGCGGGGTGCAGCAAGGCTCTATTTTGGGCCCGATTTTATTTGCTTTATATATGCTCCCTCTCGAGTATCACATCTTTATATATGCTCCCTCTCGAGTATCATAAAGTCCCCTATCATATTTACGCAGATGACACCCAATTATAAAACCTGGCAGGAAGTCTTTATCCGCCTTGTTAGCTTGTGTGAATAACATCAAAGGTTGGAATGGTTAAACATTTTCTTCAGTTAAATAACAATACGTTTTTAGACAGTTTTAGCTCTAATTGAGGACTGTTGCAAGCTAATATCTGCACTCATGTAATAAACTTCGATGCTGAGGCAAATAAATTCTGTTGTTAGAGCCAGCTTTTTGCAACTTACTGAAGCTCAAATCTTTTAATGACTTAAAGATGGTCATTCATGCTTTCATTCCAGTGAGGCCCTATATATTGGCTTCAACCAGTTTTCTCTTTTACACTTTCAATACGTTCAAAACGTTTTTTTTTTTGACGGGGGCAAAAAAGAGGGAGCATATCACCCCTATCTTAACACACATAAAATTTAGAATTGACTTTAATTTCTGTATTTAAAGAGATCACTTAGAGCTTCCTCTGAACCGATCCAAAGGTGAAATGCTTGACCTTATAGTTCCTGTGTCTCAATGTCTCTCTGTTCCAGCGTTCTGGTCCTTCATTTGGTTCGTGGGCTTTTGTTTCTTGGCCAATCAGTGGCAGGTGGCAAAACCGGAGGACAACCCTCTGCGAGCGGGCGGAGACGCGGCTCGGGCGGCCATCACCTTCTCCTTCTTCTCCATCTTCACCTGGGTCTGTACCTGCTTTGATTAAACACAAGAACTTTGTCCCGGAGCCGTGTTGATTATTTCAGCCGTGTTCACGTGTGTTTCAGGGAGGCCTTACGCTGTTCTCTTTGGAGAGACTTAAGCGTGTGTGTTTTGAAGAGGAGTATGAGGAGCTCTTTACACACACGAATAAACATGTTCCCAGTGAGAGTCGAGCCTCAGCTGTCGTCCTGAAGAATGAATTCATCTCAGAAGCTTATTAAAGAGAGTCTTTACTCAGAATTAACATTTACACACTGGTGTTCAATGCAGCCAAGATCTTTACGGTTACTCTGGTTCAAGCGTGTTTTAGCAGTCAGAACTTGAGGACGGGTTCAGATCTGCTATAATGTGCTCATACGGGGGAGAACCGCCGCTCTGCACAACAACAAGTTTGTTAGTGTTATGAATAAGTTAACATTTCCAAGTCAAAGGATAATAAACAGTTCACACCAAGAACGTTAACTATAACGATAACTATATTAGCATCTTCACCAGCTTACGATATCGTTCTGTTTATAATAAGTGCACTGCAGTTTTGACTTCTGCCGCTTTCAGTGCTCGAGCTCTTAGAAGCAGGATGGATTCTGATGGGTTGTCAGTGTTTTTATCGTTCATCAGCTGGAAATAATCGTTCTGAAAGTGATTCCATCGATATCGTTTCTCTGTGCCGTTATCGTTATGTTGTGGTGTGGACGTCGCTATTCTTTTAAATTTAGAGTGATTTTTAAAACGATATCTTTATCATGATAGTCTTTGGTGTGAACTGGTCTTTACTCAAGCTTCATTTTCTGTTTTCTGACTAATCAAACTGAACCTTATCTTTCTCTCTTTTCCTCATATCACATTTTCTTTCCATCCTTCCCTTCCTCATCCTTTTTTTTTTTTTAACATTGAATGGAACCCAAATCCATCATTCACATGTTTAAAAATACCCTTCATCATCCAGGCCGGTCAGGCCTTCCTGGCGTTTCAGAGGTATAAACTGGGTGCGGATTCGGCCCTGTTCTCCCAGGACTACGTCGACCCCAGTCTGGACGCGGCCGATGTGCCCTACAGCTCCTACAGCGCCGGAGACGGTCTGGAGAGTCCAGGAGGAACCGGCTTCTACCAGCAGAGCGGCGATGGCGGGTTTGACGGGTCAGCGGGGTACCAGCGGCAGGAGTACTGACCCGTGACTGACTGACCCAGCCTTCACTAGCTGATGAGCAGCAGAATATTCTGTAAAATGTTACACAAATGCATTGATTACAGTAGCGATGCCTGATTTATGTTGAAAATGAGGTCATTTGTGTAAAGAGTTACGCCTCAGGTGAGCGTTAATGACTTAATTATTTAACTAAATAATTATTTATTAGTGACCTTGAGTGAACGCAGAATCTGTCAGACGGGCTTTCCATGGAAGAACATTCCCGCCACATAAGACAAAAATCATGCTTTTGTAATTTAGAATTATGACCTAAAAAGTCAAAATTATGACATACTCATTTATGAGATGAAAATGTTAAATTATGACAAAAATGCAAAATTATGGCATACTATGTTATATTTATGAGATGAAAAGTCAAAATTATGACAAAGTTGAAATTGACATTAAAAATGAAGATTATGACATACTAACTTCTATTTATAAGATGAAAAGTCAGAATTATGTTAGTTGAAATTCACAAAAGTCTAAATTATGACATACTAAGTTATGTTTAACCTATAAGATCAAGTCGAAATTATGACATAAAATGTCATCATTATGACATACTAAGTTATATTTATGAGAATGAGTCAAAATTATGATAGTTGAAATTGACAAAAAGTTGAAATTATGAAATAAAATCTTGAAATTATACATACTAAGATTCATGTTAATGAGCTAAAAAATATATTTATGAGATGAAAAGTCGGAACTATGTCAGTTGAAATTGACAAAAGTCTAAATTATGACATACTAAATTATATTTATCAGAAATCGACATAAAATTTTAAAATTATGACAGTTGAAATGGACAAAAAGTTGAAATTATTAAATAAAATCTTGAAATTATGACAGTCTAAATTTACAATAAGTCAAAATTACAACAAAAACTCGACATTGTAACATACTAAAGTTATATTTATGAGATAATTCGAAATTATGAAAAAAAAATGAAAATGATGTCTGTTGAAATTGACATAATAGTCTAAATTATGAGTCATGAGATGAAAAGTCGAAATTATGAAATAAAAACTGGAAATTATGATGATAAACAGTTAAAATGATGACATACTAAGTCATAATGACTTTTATTCTCATAATTTAGATTAATTCAAAATCATGACTTTTTGTCTTATCATTGACTTTTATCTCATAATTGTGGCATAGCCATAATTATGCATGGTTGTTTTCTTATGTGTTAGAGATGGGTTTCCATATTTTTGGAAGCAGTGACACCTCAGATCAGCATTAATGTGCGTTATTATAAATGTATGTTTTTGAGACCGTAGAACAGACACTGCAGCAGAAGTTGTGTCCAAACATCCCCGACGCTTCTCGGTTTATTTGTCAGTGTTTTCCAGAATATTCTGCTTTGTTGAGTCTCTGTGCAGGTGTCGGTGACTGTGGAGGGATTTTATTCTCAGATCATATACCGGTTTGCCTTCAGCCCCAGCAGATGAGCTGACACTGAAATGCCAACTTACTTTACTTCCATAATGTGTTATTTCACAGTGAGATATAACATTAAAAAAGGTATTTTATCCATGAGGAATCTCTGTACAGAAGCTGCGTGAAACAACACGAGGGATCGATGACGTCAGTGAAAAAGGAAAGTTGTTTCAGTGGTGGAAGTAATTGCATTTTGATGAAATCATGAGGAAAAACTTTTTTTTTTGTATGAACCTAGAATGTCACTAATGAAACACTTATTATAAGATAATGAACATGTATTAAGGACGTAAATAGAGTCCGTTTTGACATCATGTTTTCATTATATTTTAAGATATTCTTCGAGTTTGTATGTGCAAACTCAAGCAGTGACAATAAACGGTTTCAACAAACATCCGTGTCATGATGCTGAAAGGTTGTGAATGTGAATGACAGGTGAGATGTGATGACGCAAACTAACACCATCCGTCATCCTTGTAAAGCGTGTTTTGAATGGATGTTCAAGCATTTAGAAGCCATTTTACGCCACATGAGAAAAAAAAAAATATGCTTTTGTAATTCATAATTATTGCAATCATGAATTATGGGGTTAAAAAGCTCCATATGTGACATAAAAAGTCAAAATTAAGACACTAATGCTGAGTTCCAAACATATACTTTTTATGTTATCATTTCGACTTTTTATTTCATAATGATTTACCAAACATGATTTCTCATGCGGCGGAAATGATCTTCCATAGTTTTCTGACAGATTCTAGAGTGGACTGATCTCAAAGTCATGGAGCTGGTCTGAAGCTGAGTCGCGCATGCGCGCAGATGAGCTGTAGCTCTGATGCCGCACACTTCCGCTCAACATGGCGGCGCAGCGCAGGAGTCTGATGCAAAGCGTAAGAAAGTCGTTTTCTCTAATCATCAACATTGATTATTGCTCATTTACTAATGGATCATCTATAGATGTGGCACACACGCGTATTAAAATGGTCATGAGTGAATTAATCTTCCGTTTTAGTGTTTATTCGGTGTGTTGAGCTGCGATAGTCTACAGTTACTATAGTACATCTCTGTCTTTACTGCAGTAATTCCGATGTTTACTTTGTGTCTCTGTTCAGTGTAATGGTCTGAAGTATTACTTTATCATATAATATTACACACTAACATTGGCTCACTAACACATAACTGACAGTTGCTGAACCTACATGAATGTTTACAAAAGAAAAGTAAAGCTAGTCAAGACATTTGTTGATAAAATCTTGCCTTAAATCTTAAAACAGTTTTAAAAATTCTCTAAGATTATTTAGCCTAACCCTATTTTTGTCTTGCTTTCCAGCACAAATATCTAAAAACACTCTTGAATCAAGATACATTTACTAGAGAAGAAAAATTACTAATTAATAGATATTAAGAATTGCTGTCAAATCGATTAATCGAATCTAAAATAAGTTTGTTTACATAATATATGTGTTTATACTGTGTGTATATATATATATATATATATATATATATAATATGTGTGTGTGTTTGTGTTTATATACACACACACATATTATGTATACACAAGCTTTAATATTAGATTTGATTAATTTTAATTGATTTGACAGCACTAATATTAAGTCTTGTTTAATGAAAAATGAAGTGAGTTTATGGATATATGGATATAAGAAATATCAGCCAGTGGGGACAGAAAAATAATCTTGTTTTCCCTTTGAATTAAGTTAATTTTTCTGACCCCACTGGCAGATATTTGTTCTTGTTTTATTCATAAACTCACTTAATTTTTATACATTTTCGGAAAACAAGACTTCCATGTAGATGTATATTGATTTAAGAATGTTTAGATATTACATTTATATATTATTATAAGGTGTCATTGTTACTATTGAGTAGTATTAATTAGCAACATACTTAATATATGGCTAGTTTCTTATAATTATGCATAATTTACTATTAATACTATAGTAATAATAACAAGGACCCTGTAAAATAACAGTGTTACTGATATTTGTAATGGAAAACAATACAAAAATGAGCAAAATTTTTGTGCATTGCAGAGATTGTGTTCAGATCTGATGATGTGTAGATGGTCAGTGTGATTGACAGATAGATCAGATGTGTGTGCTGTGATTTCAGCATCAGAGCTGGACGGACGATCTTCCTCTGTGTCAGCTGTGCGGCGTCGGTTCTGCCCCAAACTGCACATACGGCCCTGACGGGAAAGGGACCCAGAGCCACCCGAACGAGGACGGACACTTCCGCTTCAGGTAGAGTCGCTCACAGCCGCCGCGGACGCCTGCGCAGGCTCAGTGTGAACTAATGTCACATCCTGTTTCCCCCTCAGCACGGAGTGCTGCTTCCTCTACGGGGTGTTTAACGGGTACGATGGGAGCCGTGTGGCCAGTTTCGTCTCTCAGTGTTTGACGGCGGAGCTCTTGCTGGGTCAGCTGAGCGCCGGTCACACGGACGCAGATGTGCGCAGAATCCTGTCACAGGTACCAGAGCTTCACATCTGCACTAGATCAGTTTACAGTTTTAAAGCTGTGCTGGTCTTTTCTTCACTATTGTGAGTGAAACGCTTTTGGAACAAGAGCAAATGTAGGGCGGGGCTTGATTTTGTCTGTGGGGAATTGATTGGATGGTTGTGGTTTGCTATTGGTGGATCTCATGTGAGTGACAGGTTGCCCCGCCCTCGTGCCAATGAACACGTTCAATAACAGTCTAAAGTTAATCGATTATAAAACAAGTTCAATTCCAGCTATAATCAGCTCTACTGAAGACAGTGTCATTATTCAGTTGTGTTCTCTGATGATATACTGAATATTACGTGTCTTTTAAACTCTCAGGCGTTTGATGTTGTGGAGAAGAGCTACTTTGAGACCATTGATGATGCTCTCGCTGAGAAGGCCAATCTGCAAACACAGCTTCCTGAGGTGAGGACAAATGACTCAAATCCCTGCTTTTGCTTTGGATAAGAGTGTTTGCCACCTCTGTGTGTGTGTGTCTGTCAGGGCGTCTATTTGTCAGCGCAGACGCAGAAGATGGCGGAGCGGCTGAAGGCTTTAGAGCAGGAGGTTTCAGGTGGAGCCACTGCGATAGTCGCTCTGATACTCAATAATAAGCTCTACATCGCTAACGTCGGTATGTGCATCACACACACACACACACACCTGATCTGAGGAATCTTTCACATCTGGAGCACAAATGCTGCTGTTGGATTGTGTGGCTCTTTTCTTCGTTCCAGGAGTTGTAATGATCAGTGTGTGTTTTCAGGTACCAATCGGGCTCTTCTCTGTAAGACCACTGCTGACGGTCAGAACCAGGTGATCCAGATTGGCCGAGCACACACAACCGACAATGAAGATGAGCTGACCAGACTTGCTCAGCTGGGTCAGTACACACTTTTAAGTATCAACTTGTCAACACTAATGTGGAGCAGCAGTTACTGTGAATTGAGAAGCCTGAGACACTGAAAACTCACGTGTAAATGAACACAGTGTCTCACTTTACTCTTAAACATTTATTTAATTATTTAATTAAGTCACAGCCTTTGCCATTTAACAATGGCGCTAAGCCGTATCTCAATTTATGCAGACTGTTATTCTATTCAGGTAAATAGTCAGTAATGAAGATCAGTGAGTGCTTTTCTCTTTGCGTTGTCTATGAATCATTCGACTCACTGAACTGGTTCAAAAAGTTTGATTCAAAGGTTCTTTTGTGCCATCACATGTTCATTTTTTCCCTGACCCCTACATACTCATGCTGTGACAGTTTTTATTTGTGATTATGATTGATTGTAATCGGCATGTGTGTCAGTTGTATGTGTGAATGATTGACATCATCTCTCTCAGGTCTGGATCCGGTGCGTCTGAGGCAGACCGGACTGATCTCGGGTCAGAGCAGCACTCGACGGATCGGAGACTACAAAGTCAAATTCAACTACACAGACATCGATGTGCTCAGGTGTGTTTCTGCTCGCTGGATTCAAAGAGTGTAAAATCTGTTCACTTGCATCAACTCATACTTATCTCATATTATCATATACATTAACACATTATGCATTTCATACATTATGAAAACTGGTAAAATGACAAGCTCAAACAGTAAAAATTCCTAATATTAATGCCCACAATTCCAAATTATGTTTGTTTTTTTCTATTAAAACTAGTTCTGTTTTGGTCATGTGTCTGTATTCAGTGCAGCGAAGCATAAGCCAATCATCTCCGAGCCTGAGATCCACGGCGGCCAATCACTGGAGGGCGTGACTGGCTTCCTGCTGCTGATGTCAGAGGGGCTTATTAAAGCCCTGGAATCGGCACACGGACCCGAGCAGGTCAACCAGGTGATTAATTTGCTAATTAAAGAATAAAATTACATTTATTGTATCTGAAGATCTGTTGCATTGCATTAGTGCAGTTCATTAGTTTGAATGTAAATGCATGAACCCGTCATGTAAGGGAAGTTGCACTGTTCTTCTCTTCTCTATTGTGCCGTATATCTGAGTGAGACGCTTCTGGAACAAGAACAAATGTAGGGCGGGGCTTGATTTTGATTGGATGGTTGTGGTTTGCTATTGGTGGATCTCATGTGAGTGACAGGTTGCCCCGCCCTCATCATCAGAGAAGAGATGCTGCAAGAGGGAGGAGAAGATAATCTGATTCAAGATTACCAGGAACATGAATTTAACACAGTATTGATGTGCACCGATAAATCATTTAGAATAAATTCATCATTGACTTTAAATAAGAGCTATAACCGAAATAAATTCTCCAATATCTGAGGCTCCAAAAACAATAACAATCGGTTCCATGGCATAGTTTTGATATCCTGAACTACATTTCCCATGATCCCCTCTCAGGAGATCGTTGCCATGGTAGCAGCGGAGTTGGCTCTGCAGTGCAGCCTGGAGGCAGCGGCGCAGTCGGTGGTGGAGCGCGTCAAACGTCTTCATCATGACGCGTACGTCAGCGGCAGACAGAGGGCGCCCCACTGCGCGAGACATGAAGACATGACGCTGCTGATCAGAGTCATTAACTACCCGCTGGCGGACGGATCACTCACTCCCACACAAGGTGAACGACACACTTACAAACACAACAGCTGTTTCACGCCACAGCACGGTTATAATCGTTAACTATTAAAAAAACATTTCTGTTAATTAAAATAAAGCTGAAGTAAAACCAAATATAAGTAGTTGAAAATAAGTACTTTTGTAGTCTTTCACAGCTAGGTGCATTAATTCAGTATGTGAGTTTATCAGTGTTACATCATCACACACTGACTCAGAGGAATAAATGATGGTGTGTATTTCAGGAGGACGGATCTACCCGGTGTCTGTGCCGTACTCCAACCATCAGAGCACCAGTAAGACCAGCGTCATGCTGTCTCTGGTCATGCCGGCTCAGGGAACACTGACCAACGGCTCCAACACTGCGTCCACACTGGAGGGAGACACACCCACTGCTGGGTAACACACACACACACACACACACACACGGGTTTGTTTTGCTATCTTAGTGAGGACTCTCCATAGGCGTAATGGTTTTTATACTGTACAAACTGTACATTCTCTCCCCTGCACTACCCCTAAACCTAACTCTACCCATCACAGGAAACTGTGCACATTTTTACTTTCTCACAAAAACTCATTCTGTGTGATTTATAAGCCTTTTGAAAAATGGGGACACGGGGTAATGTCCTCAAAAGTCACCCTCTCCTTGGAATACCTGTCATACACACACTCACATGCACACTTTCACTCACACACACACACACACTCATACACTCACACACACTCTCTCACACACACACACACACACACACTCATACACACTCATACACTCACACACACTCTCTCACACACACACACTCACACACTTTCACTCACACACTTTCACACACACTCTCTCACACACACACTCACTAACACACACTCTCACACACACTTTCACTCACACACACTCTCTCACACACTCTCACACACACACACACACTCACACTCTCACACACACTCACACACTCTCTTACACACTCTCACACACACACACTCTCACACACACTTTCACTCACACACACTCACTCTCTCTCACACACACACACACTCACTCACACACACTCACACACTTTCACTCACACACTTTCACACACACTCTCTCACACACACACACTTTCACTCACACACACACACACACACACACTCTCACACACACACACACTCTCACACACACTTTCACTCACACACACTCTCTCACACACTCTCACACACACTTTCACTCACTCACACACACTCTCTCACACACACACACTTTCACTCACACACACTCTCTCACACACTCTCACACACACTTTCACTCACTCACACACACTCTCTCACACACACTTTCACTCACACACACACTCTCACACACTCTCACACACACTTTCACTCACTCACACACACTCTCTCACACACACTTTCACTCACACACACTCTCTCACACACTCTCACACACACTTTCACTCACTCACACACACTCTCTCACACACACTTTCACTCACTCACACACACACTCTCACACACACTTTCACTCACACACACTCTCTCACACACTCTCACACACACTTTCACTCACTCACACACACTCTCTCACACACACACACTTTCACTCACACACACTATCTCACACACACTCACTCACACTCACGTCATTTTCCATTTTTATTTTAATTTCAGTGAAATTTTTATCGTTTAATTCTGTGTTTTTGCCATTTGTATTAGTTTTAGTTTTTTTTATACACTACTGTGAAAAGTTTGGAATAAATAAGAAGTCTCTTCTGCTCATTAAGACTTTTTAAAATCCTAATTATTCCAAATGGAATAATTTGGCTATCATTTTTACTTCAGTTTTAGTTATTTTAGTACATCAAGTTAAGCTAAATGAAAATAAGAAAAATGTTTTAAAAAAATATTTGATTGTATTTCAGTTAATGTTTATTTTTATTTTAAGTAATTATAGTTTTAGCAAAATATAATAACCCTGCGCCTCACCTATTGTTATTTCCTACAACTGAATGTGTTTATAACTGTATATAGACGTGTAAATAATACATAAATCTCTCTCCACGGTCCCTCACTTAACATTAGTCTAATGGCACCTCTGATTCCCCTGACCGTAGACACCTTACAGCCCATCACTGAGAGTCCTGACCCCACCCCTGTCCTCACCTGTGTCTCTGACCCCGCCCCTCACCCTGACCCCGCCCCTCTGTCTGTCTGTGCTCCTCCCATCAGTCAGAGTCCCACGGCGACGCTGCAGTCGACCAACACGCACACACAGAGCTCCAGCTCCAGCTCCGGAGACGGCAGTCTGTTCCGGCAGAGAGGCAGCCAGGCGGCTCAGCCCGACGAGACCGGACGCGTGCCGCCCTACGTGGACTTCAGCCAGTTCTACCGGCTCTGGGGAATGGACCACAGCGACGGCCAGGGTCTGTCTGGAGAGATGGGACCGCAGTGACGAGACTCGTCAGCGTGAGCGGACCGATCGTGTGCAGTATGTGAGCACTGGACTCGAGTCAGCATGTTGCTCTTGGTCTGGTTAAAGGATGATTTTGGACCGTATGCATTAGTAGAAGAGCACGACTGACTGTATCAAAGGGAACAAAGCATCACACAGTGTCACAGGAGACATTGATTGTGTTCATTCGCAATGATGTTTATGTTATTATTACTTGTCCTTGAGTTTTATAACAGTTCACTTTTTTTTTCTCTTTCTGCTTCTGTGAAGTCTGACGTCTGTGAGATCAGCGAGTCTCAGTGCAGATAAACCTGCATGTTTTTTTCTGTGTTCTTTGAGTTTTAGTACCTTCCTATAATAAACAGTAGAGGCTCTTATTTCAGCTCACATTCTGGTTTGATTTTTCTTCCTTCTGTTTTTCTGCCTTCAGTGTGTCTGTGCGTCAGAGACCCTGAAGCCGGTCTCAAATCTCGCCATCTGACTCTTCTGTGCTGCTATAATGCACAAATGAATCTAACAGCTCTAGTTGTGATTTCACTGAATGATTCATTCGCTGATTTTAGTGATTATTTCAGTCATTTGAGGAAGAACTAATGTACGAGTTCTTATGCATTTGTCATGTGCAAAAAAACAAAAAAAAAGTCTGATCTTCATGAATTTTAAGATGTATATGCAGGATGTCCACAAGGTGGCACTATAACAAGTGAAAATCACTTCTTGTTTTGAATTTCCTGGAAAACACATGATACTGTAATGAATCCTCAAGAGTCCCTAATGGAAAAGCAGTTATAAAAACACATTCACTGGTGTTCATGAAACCACTTTACACCTTCTGGTCAATGCACATCAAGTCCATCCTGCATTTTCTTTTCTCGTTTGATATCCTGATCAGATGTTGGGTTCTTTTTGCTTTAACAAAGAACAACTGAAAAGTTGTCAGAACTTTTAAAATCTTTCCTTGACATGAACAGAGAGTCAAATAAATATTTTTCATGTACACCGATAACATTATGACCACTATCCTAATATTGTGTTTGCCGCCAAAACAGCCCTGACCCGTCGAGGCATGGACTCCTCTAGACCCCTGAAGGTGTGCTGTGGTATCTGCACCAAGATGTTAGCAGCAGATCCTTTAAGTCCTGTAAGTTGCGAGGTGGAGCCTCCATGGATCGGACTTGTTTGTTCAGCACATCCCACAGATGCTCGACTGGACTGAGATCAGAGGAATTTGGAGGCCAAGTCAATACCTCAAACTCATGCTTTTCTGAACCATTTTTGCTTTGTGGCAGGGCGCTTTATCCTGCTGAAAGAGGCAACAGCCACCAGGGAATACTGTTTCCATGAAAGCAGAACATTGCCCAAAGCATCACACTGCCTCCGCCGGCTCGCCTTCTTCCCATAGTGCATCCTGGTGCCATGCGTTCCCCAGGTAAGCGACGTACACGCACCCGGCCATCCACGTGATGTAAAAGAAAGCGTGATTCATCAGACCAGACCTTCTTCCATTGCTCCGTGGTCCAGTTCTGACGCTCACGTGTCCACTGTTGGCTCTTTCGGCGGTGGACAGGGGTCAGCATGGGCACCCTGACTGGTCCATACGCAACAAACTGATGCACTGTGTATCCTGACACCTTTCTATCAGAACCAGCATTAACTTCTTGAGCAATTTGAGCTACAGGAGCTTGTCTGTTGGATCGGACCACACGAGCCAGCCTTTGCTCCCCACCTTGGCCGCCCGTGACCCTGTGGTTCACCACTGTTCCTTCCTTGGAGCACTTTTGACAGATACTGACCACTGCAGACCGGGAACACCCCACAAGAGCTGCAGTTCTGGAGATGCTCTGACCCAGTCGTCTAGCCATCACAATTTGGTCCTTGTCAAACTCGCTCAAATCCTTACGCTTGCCCATTTTTCCTGCTTCTAACACATCAGCTTTGAGGACAAAGTGTTCACTTGCTGCCTAATATGTATATATAAGATTCAAATTATGGCACTTCCTGTGTGTCACAATTATAAGGAATGTTACATATTTGGTAAGAGGAACAGTAACAGGGTTGTGTAAAAATATGTGAGGAACTAATAAACATTACATTTTTAGATAATTAATATTATAAACAGTTGTTATATTAATTTATTGCAGTAAATAATTATTACGTTGTTGAATGATCTTAATTTCACGTAAAACAAACCAAAATCACATTGCAGACGTTTTATGTGTCTAAAAACAACTAGTTTTCATGCGAGGTTCATTTATGTGAGATGATAGTTTGTCTGTTGAGCTAAAATATCAGTTCAACAAAACATGGTGGGTGTTTTATACGTGAATGAACACGAGAAGTTCTTCGTTTCTCATCGCCTCACGACATGAACGTGATAAAACTGTTAAATGGAAACTATTCTGATGAATCAAGCCTGATGAAGAATAATGTGCGGAGGATGAAGAGCTCGTGAGAGGATGCTGAAGTGTCGGTGTGATCCGCTGGTTGTCGCACTCGGCGTGTGTTTGTGTTGGTGGTCCGGAGGGCGGAGCTGCGGGTCTCTGCGCCCCCGGTACCGACGGACACACCGATCACTGCTGGGCGGAAGAGCGTCATTTGAGCAGAAAACAGACCGAAAGAGAAGCAGCGCGCACGGGTTCAGCGCTCCAGTTAACGGAGATCAAGCGGGACTCGAGCCGTGAACGACACATCGATAGTGATTTTCCCTTTCTTCCTCTCCAGCATGGATTTACACACGGACGCTCGACACGAGCGCGATCCGCCCGCATCACCGCCTGAGCGTCACTGAAGCATCTTCCGCCCTGAACGCGAGATCCGACCGCTCCGATGCGAACAAAAGCCTCCGTCCGCCCGCATTCACCTCCACCCTGACCGACCGCAGCGCCTCCATCCGCAATGAACATCTAGAGGAGCGTCAGGCGATGGGTGAGACAGGCATCCACACACACACACACACACACACATACACACAGACAGGTCGGGTGGATGGGGAGCAGCATCTGTTCGGTCAGAAAGCAAAACCAAAAACAGCCGAAATCACTGGCGTCTGATTAAGGTCCTCATAACACTCGCTGCTATTAATATTCCTGATGCTGATTTGCTTTCCGGTCTGATGTTGTCTCAGAACGAGCAGATTCTGTTGTCAAACCCAAATATCAACTTGCTTTTGAACGTGTTGGCTCGACGTGTGAATTAAATATATAACTGAAGAATTGTGTTGTTGAAACGGCACAGGCCTCTTTCAGCTACAGTCCAGATTCTGATGCGGTGTGACTCCAGATCTGCTTGGAAACGTAATTTCATATGGCTAAATATGATAAGAACATGTTATTTAAATATGAAATTGAAGCTTTGTGTAAGTGAAAGCATACAGGCCTCTGTCAGCTGTCACTCCAGATTCTGATGCGGTTTGACTCCAGATCTGTGTGGAAACTAATCAGATTCCTAAATATGACAGGAACTTGTAATTTAAATATGTAATTGTAGCATTTTCTTAGTGAAACCACACTGGCCTCTGTCAGCTACAATCCAGATTCTGATGCGGTTTGACTCCAGATCTGTGTGGAAACTAATCAGATTCCTAAATATGACAGGAACTTGTAATTTAAATATGTAATTGTAGCATTTTCTTAGTGAAACCACACTGGCCTCTGTCAGCTACAATCCAGATTCTGATGCGGTTTGACTCCAGATCTGTGTGGAAACGTAATGTCAGATGCCTAAATACAATAAGACATGTCTGACTCAAGAAGTCACCCTTAAAATAAAAATAAGAAATTATATTTTGTATAAAGAAAATGAATGTTATTTATAGCACCAATAACATTTTAATTTGGAGTTTTTGATCCTCAGTGTTGATTATCATTATTTTCTCAACATGCAATAAAATAGTGTTTTAAATCAGCATACTTTACTAGAATAAGACTATTTAAATAAGATTGTTCAGATATTAAAATTAAGTCTTGTGTTTGCATTGCAGTAACGAGGAGTTGGGGGAAATTTGCATACGTGTCATGAAAATGCCATAAAAACCAAATAAGCTTAATGGTCCTAATATGGGCTTCTTTTAATATATTTTTTCTTTCCTTCGATTTTTTTCGGTCGTACGTGTCCTCGACAGGTTTTGTGAGATTCTCCTAGATGGATGTTAGTTCGAGTGAAGGCCAGAAAAACTGTCTGGCTTTATTCTCCATTCTGGTTCTGCTTGGTCGTTTTCTAGGTATGTGGATTGAGTTTCAGCTCACAGGTGACTGACCTACAGCGCCAGATCAAAACAATGACATGTGAAATGTGTGTGTGTGTGTGTAAACACACGGTGAGCAGATGTTGAGTCTCATGTCATCATCAGCTCATATGGTGTCTAAGATAACAGACATCACAACAACCTGATGAAATCAACATTTGGATGATTGTTTGATCACAGAATCCTTGAAGAGTTTAAATGACGGAAGTCTGCGCGCCTGAAGAATTGCTGAATGAACTGATAATGAACCGAGACTGAAGGACGTCGGGTGTCATTGGCTCATAATGCTCGCTTTTTTCAAACACAGATGATTGTTCGCTGGATGTACTTGTCATTTTATTAACGTGTGAGTGGTTGAGATGATCAGTTTTGCGTGAGAATTCAAACTTTCCCTGATCTTATGTTCAGAACTCAACACTTAGGTCATGTGTCCACCAAAGCGTTTTTGTTTGTCTGCGTGTTGTACAAGCAGGATGTGGCGGTTGGTCGATGTGGTGTTTGTCCCCGCCTCTCTTCCACTGTGATTGGACGGCTGGGTAAAACCGTGATAAGCGCTGCAAAAAATGTGCTGGCTTTAGGAAATAAATCATGAATTACAACTATTTAAGTTCAGATTTATGCTGAAAAAAGGTTAACTGCAAACTTCCTCATAAGGAGGATATATGCTGTTTTGATAGTTATGAATTGTTTACTCAAATGCAGGAGTTAAACATCACTACTCTAAAGGTACGTTTACACGATAGCGATGTACTTTTTTCTTTGCGTTTTTCGCGTACACACTGCGATATTGTCAAAAGGATCCGTAAAAACAACTAAAAAAACGCTGCATTCTGCTGCCAGGCCAGTAGATGGCGATGTCACTTTGTAAAGAAACGCTACATGCCTATAGACTGAATACGTAATGCTCATGACGTCACCGTTTTTGTAGTTTACACAGAGACGATAGCGGTATCGTTTTCAAAAAACATGCACTTTGAAGCGTTTGTGTTTTCAGGCCCCCCAAACGGCATTGGCGTGTAAATGAAGAGCCATAAAAAGTTTTACATTTTTAGTTTGCTGTCAAATCGATGAATTGCATCTAACATAAAAGTTTGTAAATATAACTTTTATGTTAGATGCGATTAATCGCGATGAATCGATTTGACAGCACTAGTTTTTAGTTGAAAATGTGTCGTGTAAACGGCCTCTAAGTGTATCTGGCTTCTTTTGACAGAGTGGAAATAGACACAGTGTTGGGTACAAAATGCAAGTTATGCAATATGAACTTTGATATTGCTTTACCGACAACAAAGCTGCTGCTTGTGTGCACGTAGTAAAATGCTGTTACTCATTGTTCATGCAAAGAGTTCATCTGGCCGATGTAAACGTCATGAAGAACCGAGCGCCTGCTGAAGTGAGCTGAGAGAAGCATGGAAAGTGAAAAATTATGACACTTTATACTTGATATGAAATTACCCTTAATTTGACACATATACCACTACTAATAAATTATTAACACACATGGAATTATGTAAAATCCACTTTACTTAAGTAAAATTAAGTCAATAAGTGCATTTTTTATTTTATTTTATTCTATTTATTAAAAAATGATTAATGTAATTCCAACACAAATGTAAACTTAAGTGTAAAGCAGCTTCCGTAAATGTATGACAAACAATTCAGAGAGAAAATGTCAAAGATAAACAAAAGCTTTTGGTATAAATGTTTTGGTATATAATTATTTTTATTGTCATATTAGAGACAAACTACATGGAAGTAGCGGTTTGTTTTGGGATGGTGTGTGTTTCTCACACGTATCCAGTGCGTCAGGAGTGTTTTTTGTGCGTCGGTGTCGCCTTACAGCTGTGTCCCGAACACACCTACTGCAGCCAAAATGGTGCTGACCTGTTTTTGACCTCTGAGTGTGTGCAGAGCCTACGCTTGATGGAACGTCCCACTCGCTTCCTGTCAGCGGGGGGATCTCCACCTATAGACACAAACAAACACACACACACACACACTCCTTAAGCTGTGCACTTCCTCCTCCCTGCTGACAGCTTCCTGTCTCAGAGCCTGATATCTTCAGATTCATTTGTTTATACTAAACACACTCATGTCCATCTGGAGTGGAGGAAAGTGTATTTGAGAGCCAATCACAGCAAATATGAACATATTTTGAACATGTCGAGCCAATCAGATGTGACTGTGGGTGGAGCTAGTGTAACATGACAGGAATAGAACTCAAAGTTTCCTGCCAGTTATCACACTTGTGACTGGACTTGCATGGCAGAGAAGCATCACTTTAATCACGTGTTGCTTCATTGTAAATGAAATAAATTTGAGTAAAACTCAACACACAAACTGCTCTAGACAGACAGCAGGACTATAATCAGAGAGTGTGTTTATCTGTGATTAATAGACAAATCAAGCTCAATACACCTGATGTGTGTGTTTTGTGCTGCACAAGAGCAGCGTTCTTGATGTGATGATTGTTGTCGTCTCTGCTCCAGTGTTCATGGGAAGGAAGCGTCAGTTCTGTGAATGTGGCTGTTTGATTCCTTTAGTGGAACATGAGATGATTCGCTTTCAGAAGTAGTCGCCACAGAGCAACACTTAATACCACTCAGAACTTTATAGCAACTGTATTGCAACACCCTAGAAACCACAGTGCAACACATTGTTGCAATAAATCGAGAAATGTTTGTGGATGGATTCTGAGATTTTCCGAGTGCATCGCGATTCTCTCTCTAATCGATTCTGAGCGTAGTTTTTAACAGCAGATGGCGCTGCGTGCTTTAGAAACAGCCGTACTCTGCTCGCTTCCAGTTCCTTACTCTGTAAAATAATCATTCATAAAGTTCGAAAAGGTTGAAGTGAATTACAAGGGGGCTGTTTACATGAATCTCATGTCATAAAAGCATTCTGAGGTGCAAGTACATTGTCAGACTCAGCCGAACGCACGAGCGCTCTTCTTCATGAGCATTTGAGCCTGTGGTTAAAAACTAGCCTAGAGCGCCATCTGCTGTTAAAAACTAAGCTGAGAATCGGTTCCAGAGAGAATTGTGATGCATTCGGAAAATCTCAGAATCAATCGATGAATCGAGATTAATCGATTTATTGTCCCAGCCCTAATAGCAACACCCAGAAGTGATTGTTTTTATTCCTGCAGAGGAACATGAGAGAGCCGTTGTGCTGTGTTATAGTGTGCACTAGATGATTAAACGAACTGATGAAAACGACGCTACATTCATCTGTGTGGTTTGTGTTTGTTTTATTCCTCTCTGGTGTGAAAAGCGTCTCTGTGCTCTTCTGGTTTGTGAATGTGGGTTTTTCTATATGCATCTGTTAGATTTTTTTCAGCTGTTTTCTAGGCCAGACCAGCAGCTGAAAATGATGCTTCTGTTCTGATCACTTAATGCTGGAGGTTTGATCAGTTTGAGCACTAATGATGCAAACTTGTTTCAAGTTCAGATAATCTTTAAATGTTTTATGAACTCACAGGAGTTTCAGGGTGTGTCCTACAGATATCAGGTGTGTTTATGTGTGTTTCCATACAAAACCTGCTTATCCTCACTTCAGCCCATTTTTAATGTAGCTTTGATCAGTCAATAAAGGTTTTTATTTCTAACAAGTTCTTCTCTAAAGTTAATAGTTAATATGAGACGTGATGTTTATAGAAAAGGCAAAATCAAGGTAAACATCAATATTTTTACTGCATTATTTCCAGTCAAGCAATTTTGTCCAATTATGCAAAATGTGTGAAGTTTTGAGTATTTAATTAGAAGTGTTTATGACTCTGTCAGCGAAAGAGTTTGAGATGTGAGATGTGATCCGTCTGTCCACCGCTGGGCAAATGAAAGAAACTTGTGAGAATGTGAAAGTGTATCTAAAAAGAGTTTCCCATAGTTAAAAACACCCACTAACTTACATCATGGTGTTTGTTTTACTGCCTCTAATTTAAATAAGCAAATCACTGTATTATAATTAATGAGAATCTAATGAAAATTACCCCTACCGCACCCATTTCGCACCAAACATAGAGGTCAACTAGGGCTGAAACGATTAGTCGACATTATCGACAACTTCGACAATAAAAAATTGTTGACAAATATTTTTGTTGTCGAATAGTCTTTTGATCTCATATGATGTATTTGAAGGGCCTGCAATAACACGGTTTGACCAGTGTGGCGCTGTGGCACAATACTGTAATGCAGCCCTCCCGGATCCAGTCCAATAGAAGACGACTGCTTCAGAGTGCTTAGTGCAAACGAAGTCAAACCCGTATAATGTGGAAGTTTAACATAGCATAAGAAAATAACTACAAAAAATGCTGTCATGCAGGGCCACCAACTCTCATTCAAACTCACTGTTCGCCACACGTCCATTTTCTCACGCAGTGAAAGATACATAGCAGAGCATAGAGGACACAGACAGCGCGCCGACAGATAAGACAGATCAGGTTACTTTTGATATAAAACAAAGTCTTAACTTTTAAATTCTGTCAATTTTACTACGGTATTCAAACAAAGCTTGCTAACAAATATGTCACAAAATGTTACATTTACCTCAGGAAAGCCTGAGGTAATTCCTGATTTCCAAAGGAAATGCGAAATTTACTTTCATCAGAGAACATAACTTTGGACCACTCGCAGCAGTCCAGTCCTTTTTGTCTTTAGCCCAGGCGAGACGCTTCTGACGCTGTCTGTTGTTCAAGAGTTCAAGGAACGCGACAGCTGAAACCCATGTCTTGCATACGTCTGTGCGTAGTGGTTCTTGAAGCTCTGAATCCAGCTGCAGTCCACTCTTTGTGAATCTCCCCCACATTTTTGAATGGGTTTTGTTTCACAATCCTCTCCAGGGTGCGGTTATCCCTATTGCTTGTACACTTTTTTCTACCACATCTTTTCCTTCCCTTCGCCTCTCTATTAATGTGCTTGGACACAGAGCTCTGTGAACAGCCAGCCTCTTTTGCAATGACCTTTTGTGTCTTGCCCTCCTTGTTCAAGGTGTCAATGGTCGTCTTTTGGACAACTGTCAAGTCAGCAGTCTTCCCCATGATTGTGTAGCCTACAGAACTAGACTGAGAGACCATTTAAAGGCCTTTGCAGGTGTTTTGAGTTAATTAGCTGATGAATGTGTAATGTGTAATGAATGTGTAATGAATGAATATAATATACAAGTTTCACTTTTTGAATGGAATTAGTGAAATAAATCAACTTTTTGATGATATTCTAATTATATGACCAGCACCTGTAAATGGGTCGCACATTTTATCATCAGCGTCGCATAGGAACGACTCTTGCAAATCTTAACACTTTTGGAGTGCTGATTCGCGCGGCACTCATGCAAAATTAAACAACTGGGCTTCAGTCACAGTCATATTGCGCAGACAACTGATCCGTTCAGTTTATAAAAGCTCCGAATGCGCGATGTATACAATTAATTAATAGTCTGATACGTTTTGGTGTGGGCGTTCAGAAAACTGGCAACAATAAAGGGGTGGGCCTGGTTGAATTAGTTGAAACACGCTGGAAGCACTCAACCAATCACAACACACTGCCAGTCAGCCAACCAATCAGAGCACATTGTGCTTTTCAGAAGGCGGGGCTTCATAGAGACAGGAAGTAAACAGAGCGTTACTGACAGACTGGGAAGAGAGGAGCTGCAACAATGGAGAATATGAGGAAAATAATCAACATTCAGTCTAGCAGAGCCCAAAAACTACATCAAGACTGTGTAAAAGGCATAATATGGCCTCTTTCATTTCATTTATACAAAATATATATTTTGAGCACTTCTTTGGCCAGCAGAAGCAGTGAGTGGGTGTGCGGCTGTAGAACGGGGTGAAGTGCTGGAGCGGCTCGTCGCCCACATTCGGACAGAAGGAGTGTTTTTTTGTGGATTGGGCAGATATTGAGCGGCTAGAGAATGAGCTCTATTGTACCGGCAGACAGACAGGCGCTCACTCTCTCTCTCACACACACACATACACACATTGTTCAAGACTGAGTTTGGCTCCGCCACACTTTTGGTGACACATGACGTGTGACGTATGTTTCCATGGTGACATACGTGACGCAGCAGGAGACAGTTCAATGTTGGCACTGCCGGACCAACTGACTGAGACATTCACACGCTTCACACACTCATGCGGGTCACTGTCTGGAGATCACACACACACAAACTCACATTCTGTATTATTAGTGCTGTTAGTCATGCATGTTTGTGATTCCTCAGATCATCTGTGGTGATGAGGAGAGTGTGCTGGTACTTTCCTAAGTGATCAGATGCACTATTTCAGCTGCTGTATCCACCCTAGTATCCACTCAGAACACCCTAACAACCACATACCCTTGAAAGCTCAGCGCAACACTTAACCATAAGCAGCACCATAGCAACAGCATAGCAACGCCCTAGCAACACCCAGAACACCCTACCAACCACAGTGCAACACAATACCACTCAGAACACAATAGAAACAGCATAGCAACACCCTAGTAAACACCCAGAGCACCCTAACAACCACATAGCAACACCCTCGAAAGCACAGCGCAACACTTAACCATAAGCAGCACCATAGCAACAGCATAGCAATGCCCTAGCAACAGCCGGAGCACCCTACCAACCATAGTGCAACAATTAATACCATGCAGAACGCTATAACAACCACATAGCAACACCCTTAAAAGCACAGCGCAACACTTAACCATAAACAACACCATAGCAACTGCATAGCGGTGCCCTAGCAACACCCAGAACACCCTAACAACCACAGTGCAACACTTAATACCACTCAGAACACTATAACAACTGTATAGCAATGCCCTAGAAAGCTCAGCACAACACTTAACCATAAACCACTATAGCAATGCTATAGCAACACCTGGAACACCCTAGCAACCACAGTGAAACACAGAACAAAATAAAAACGGCATTGCAACACCCTAACAACCACCCAGAAAACCCTAACAACCACAGTGCAATGCTCATCACCACTCAGAACACCACAGCAACCCCCTCGAAAGCACAGCGCAACACTTAACCATAAACAACACCATAGCAACCGCATAGTAACTCCCTAGCAACACCCGGAACACCCTACCAACCACAGTGCAACACTTAATACCACTCAGAACACAATAACAACCATATAGCAACACCCTTGAAAGCACAGCGCAACACTTAACCATAAACAACACCATAGCAACCTCATAGAAATGCCTTAACAACACCCGGAACACCCTAGCAACCACAGTATAACACTCTAGAAAGCACAGCACAACACTTAACCATAAACACCATAGCAAAGCCTTAGCAACATCCGGAAACACCCTAGCAACCACAGTGAAACACTTTATGCTACTCAGAACAAAATAAAAACAGCATTGCAACACCCTAACAACCACCCAGAAAACCCTAACAACCACAGTGCAATGCTCATCACCACTCAGAACACCATGGCAACCCCCTCAAAAGCACAGCGCAACACTTAACCATAAACAACACCATAGCAACCGCATAGTAACTCCCTAGCAACACCCGGAACACCCTAGCAACCACAGTGCAACCCTTAATACCACTCAGAACACAATAACAACCACATAGCAACACCCTAGTAACCACCCAGTACACCCTAACAACCACATAGCATCACTCTAGAAAGCATAGCGTAACACTTAACCATAAACACCATAGCAACACCTCAGCAACACCCGGAACACCCTAGCAACCACAGTACAACACTTAATACCACCCAGAACACCCTAGCAACCACAATGCAACACTTAATATCTCCTAGGACACTAGCAACTGCATATCAACACTCTAGCAACCACCCAGAACACCCTAGCAACCATAGCGCAACACTTAAAAAAATACCACTCAGAACGCTATAGCAACCACATATCATTGCAACCACTCAGAGCAGAATAGCATCATGCTGGTGAGTTTTGCATCACATTCTCATTTTTCAGAAAATGCAAAATCATAGTTTGCAAATTGTGCAGCTCTCCATCACAACCTACACACACACACACACAATCTTAGTGACATGCTGGCAGTTCTTGAGTTTCCCTTCCCTCACTAGCTGATTTGTATCTGATGTGTGTGTTTGTGGCCACATACACGAGCTGTATTTAATTAGTTGTTGTTTATTTGCGTTCTGGTTGACTTGCTGCTGATTATTATTAAAAAGGGCAGCATTTCTCTTCTGATGTCCTGTGTGATTACAGCTCACTAACGGACTCTTCACCTTCAGGTTTCTGTTATTTGGTGGACAACGCTTCACACACACCAACTGGAAGTAAGTGCAAAAAACAGGTGTTTGATTCTCTGCTGTGTCACTGCCCCGCTGCGCTCGTGTTCAGTGATGATTAGCTGCTGTTTGACAGCATATCTGTGTGTGTGTGTGTGTGTGTGTGTGTGCTTGTTTTCATGATTAATGAGGACACAAATGTGTATAATGACATGGGTATTAACATATAATGATGTTTTATGAGGACATTTCATATTTAAAATAGCTTTAAAAACAATGTTTTATTAAAAATGTAAAAATGTGCACAGTTTGTACAGTATAAAAACCATTATGCCTATGGAGAGTCCTCACTAAGAAAAAACAAACCTGTGTGTGTGTGTGTGTGTGAGGGTTGTTGTCCCATCCGCTTGTGTCTCTGAGGAATTCTCTTCTCTTATCCAATATTCATGGAGTTTTATCCGTCGATTAGCTCTGTGCTTGGTAACAGATCCCGTTTGGGAATGTGTCCAGCGCTGCTGCTTTCTGACCTACACGTCCACTGAGATGACCTGAACACGGATGCACATATGAATACACTGAGAACACACACACACACACTGACAAGCAACTTTTGTATGAAAGACATTTTGAGTGCAGCTGTTAAATAAACAGGAAGTATAAAATAAGTGTGGATGTATTTGGCGTCTTAAACAAATTCTCGTGACAGGAAATGAAAGTGCAGCGCAGAGTGATCAAGTTTCATTTGTGCGGTTCAGAAAGTAGATGCATTTTGAGAATTTTTTAATGAAAGAGTTTGAGTGTAAATTGTACTTAATTGTCATGGAAATAATCTTGCAGTGCAGAACAATAGGTTGCTTTTTCCTTTTGTTTTTGGGGTGAGAAGATTCTTGTGATTCATCCTTCATAAATTACATTTATTACATCAAGATTCAAGACGTGTCTGATGATGGCTTTGTCTCTGGTTTTGTGCGTTTTTGCTGAATGTTTATGATCATACTAGAGTCTAAACATAAACATTATGAGAGTTGAGTCTTATCTTGCACAATACACATTCCTGTTTTCCCACAAGGCTTTATCTGCCATAAGTGTGTGTGTGTGTGTGTGTGTGTGTGTTTATATTTCTGTACTGAATCACACATTTATATGAATAGATGGTGTTTTTATTTTCATCTGTTACTGAAATAGTCAGTGATCAGATTAGTTCCAGTCCTATATAGTTTACCTACATATATTTTCTCATATATTTTTGGCCATTTATTTGAATGCCTTTTCAATGTAAGTCTATTTTTAAGAATATATGAGAAAAAGAATATATATAAGAAAGTATTTTAAGATTGACTGTGTTTTCCTGTCTCTTGAATTACATGTTCATATATATTTTAGCATTTGAGGGTTTAATCAAAATATAGTTTAAATGTGAAAAATATATTTTCTAAGCTGTTCTGTTTTTCAACACGTATTTTGCATGTATTCTACATACATTTTTTAATGTATGTTTTTTAGTCCTATTATTT
>CM074440.1:34236182-34283682 GCA_037101425.1 Elopichthys bambusa | reverse complement strand
GGTCTGGAGCTCGACACCGGACAAGAACCTGAAGCACCACGGCCGTGGAAGAGACCTGAAGATCTGCAGCGCCTGAGCTCAGGCACTACGGAGGTACCGAAACTGTTCTGCACCAAACACATTGGTCAGTCAGACAGATAGTCCCGGCCCAAACCTTTTGTGATTGGTTGAGTCATAAGTTGACATGTCGGGCGCTCAAATAATCAGATCAATGTCGTGAAAGCATCACAGGGACCCTGCTGAAAAATCCAGCATTGCTGGCGGACCAGCATAAGTTATCTTTTGGGTGTGTTACAGGTCACGTTTCTTAGCGTGTGTTTGTAGTTTTCCAAATTAATTTACGTAAATTATTTAAAAAGGAAAAATGCATGTTGCTGGTTACATGTTTTACATGTTAAACAAACACTGCTCAGTTTTCATATGGTCCCAATCTATAGAGAGTAAAAGTAACACTGAATCAGTGAAATAAAGTAGATTCACTTCGCAAGTGATGATTCAGCATTACTGATGAACAGCTACGGTTAACAAGCAGAATCACTGAAAATAAGAGGAACAACAAGAACAGAAAAAAAGAGAAGAGATGAGCACAAACACAACAACTTTTTGTGTTTAAAGCCTTAGATGAAATCAACTGCAAATAAAATCAATATCTCACTAGAGGATGAATAAACAACTCCAAAAATAGCTTCACCGTACTCATTTATTACAAAGCGGTTTGGCTTTCTTTGGTACAGAGGTTTTTGAAGTCTGTATGGCGATTAGAGTTACATTTAGTTGGTTACTGTCATTATCAAGTTATTAACTGTCCCATTGAAATAGCTCTTCTCATAACCCCTGTTATTGAACAAACTGCTTATGATTATGCTTTTATTAGGCATTTTTCTTGGTTTTCATCTCTCTAAATGTTTTTGTTTTGCAATGTACACAAGCGCTTTTTAACTGATTTGTGTACAGAAGACAATTCTGTTGATGCTTTGAAACGTTTTACCAGTTTACCATTGACTAATTAATAATGTAATCATAACTAAAACAATTAAAATGTTCAGTTCTACTTCCAGCAGAGGGAGCAAAATAAGCTATAATCATATAATTAAATAAATCATGTGTTTTAACCTTATATTGTTTTTCATTTATATCATTAATGTGTTAAATATAGAAAATATGCAAGCAAAATCAATACTTGTCCCCAAACACTGCTTGCATAGAGACAACTGGCCTACTCACTCTCTACTGGTGAACCAGCTTAACCAGCTCCGTTTTGCTTGAGAACAGCATGAATATGCTGGTCCACCAGTAATACCAGCACTATACATGCATAAACCAGCACAAACCAGCCTGGACCACCATAGAATCCATGCTGGTTTATGCTGGATTTTACAGCAGGGGAGATCAACTTATAGATGTCTACGGACATCTGAGCCAAAATTGAGCCAAAACGTGCAAAAGAATAATGATATAATATAATATAATATATAAATATAATATAAAAAATAATTATAGTGGTCCAGCTATTTAAACAATCAATGGGGCTGCATAGCAATTCTAATACATATTCAAGATTACGATTACTACTTCCACAATTAATTGTAAAAACATGCTGATTGTAGTAGTATAGGCTTTTTCAGAACAGTTGTTCACAAAGAGCAAGTTTCAGTTCTACTTCTGTTTGTGGTGGCACATGAACATAAAAGTTATTTTGGATTTTCTTGATGCTGTGCCACCTGCTTGCAGTGTAGAACATTGTGGATTCAGTGCAACAAACTAGTACACGCCCCAGTGTAATCACATGATTCTGTCATAATCATTCAGTCCTAAGAGTCAGTGAAACTTTGTCCAGATTCTGCTGTCTTTGAGTCTTCTCATGGTGTATGTTCTCCATTAATCAGGTTCATAAGGGAGGTTTGGTCGCCTGGCAGCCCAGCAGTCCGACCAACAACAAGGGCGATCCACAGAGAGACGCTGCTGTCAGAGTTGCGGTGAACAAGCTTCAGCCGCGTCACGCATCGACTCCAGACCCACTGGAATCCCTGGGCGACCTGCACCGCCGCACACATGTCCTCCGGGATGACCGTACCCCTTATTTCATCCGCACCAAAGCGGGCGCTCTGTGCTTCCGTCAGGGGACGGAGATGGCACCGACGAAAGACGAGACATTGAAAGCGAGACCCAGCATTGCTGGAATGGGCCAGCGGAGAATATTGCAGAAGCCTGACGAATCAAAGACTCTAGCAAAATCGGTGGAAGAGTCCGGTGCTGCTCGAGGGAAGCCAAAGCGCGGCAAGCGGCTGGTGAAGTGCGTTTGTCGGCCGGGCTGGCACGGTCCTTACTGTGGCGTGCCCACCATGGTGTACCACTCCAATCTGCCCACGAAAGAGAGACTGACGCCACGTGAGATGCCCCGACGCGTCATAAACGCCATTAATGTGAACCACGAGTTTGACCTGTTGCATGTGCGCTTCCGCGAGCTCATCCAGGCCGTGGATCTCTTCCTCGTGTGCGAGTCCAACTTCACGGCATACGGGGAAAGGCGCCCGCTGAGATTCCTGAATCTGCTACTCAACGGAACGTACAATTACGTGCGGCACAAGATCCTCTATGTCTTCCTGGACCATTTCCCAGATGGCGGCCGACAGGACGGATGGATCGCCGACGACTACCTGCGCACGTTCCTGACTCGTGACGGCATGGCTCGGATCGCGGGCGTGCGGTCCGATGATGTTTTTCTCATCAACGATGCTGACGAAATTCCAGCTCAGGAAGGAGTCCTTTTCCTTAAGCTTTTCGATGGCTGGACGGAGCCTTTTGCCATCCACATGCGGAAATCCCTATATGGATTTTTCTGGAAGCAGCTGGGCTCCCTCGAGGTGGTGTCCGGGTGCACCATCGGAATGCTGAGGGACGTCTACGACAACGATGGGATTCGGCTTAGGCGGCGGGAGTACTACACCATGCCGGGATTCCGGAAGTACGAGAACGACACCGGCCACATCTTGGTGCAGTGGTCAATTGGAAGTCCGTTCCATTTCGCAGGCTGGCACTGCTCCTGGTGTTTCACGCCAGAGGGAATTCACTTTAAACTCATTTCGGCCCAGAACGGGGACTTTCCTCGCTGGGGCGACTACGAGGACAAGCGGGACCTCAACTACATCCGGGAGCTGATCCGAACGGGGGGCTGGTTCGACGGCTCTGTGCAGGAGTACCCGCCCTCGGACCCTAAGGAACATATGTATGCCCCTAAATACATGTTGGATAATTACGATCACTACCGCTACTTGTTGGAGAACCCTTATGCCAAGCAGTCCAAGCTGGGAGGCGCGTAGAGCGGAATGCGGACCAAATGTTTGGGAGAGAAGAGACCGCCGTTTTGTTCCCCTCTTTCCTCTCTCTCATTGGTCAAGACCCTCTGCCTCTCCCAACACCGTCCAATGGCTAAACGCTAAACACAGGCCTTGCAGAGAACAAGCAAACCTTTCTGTTTTGGTCAATGTTTACATGAAGGTTCTGTGAGAGACTCTGCGCCTCCTGTATTCACTGTACATGACTGTGTGTGAGAGAGAGCGAATGTGTGTGTGAGTGAATTTCATTGGTGCACAGACTTTCTTGCTTGCACTTCAGAATAATAATAATAATAAAAAAAAGAACTCATTGCACAAATGCCACATTTTTGGGTTTGTTGACAGCTTGTAAATTCTTCTTAACTCAAAACGTCAGAAAAAAAACTTTGTGTATCATTGTGAGCTGTTCTGAATGAGTTTGTAGACGAGAGAGAGAGAGAGAGAAAGAGACCATTACAGAGAAACAGAGCTTTGTTTGAGCTCTTCTGATGGAGCTGATATGTGAGATTTAGCTGAGCAAGAGAGGGAGAGGTCCACTCTGACAGAACAAAAACGAGCTTCCTGTTTCAGAAATCCTTGCGGAAAACATCCTAAAGCTGGAAAACGAGCTGTTTTCAAAGAGAAAGCAGATATTTAGTCCGCAATATTGTGAACCACCCATGTTGTGCACAAAAACGAGAAGACGCCAGATAAAATAAGACACAGGCTCTGTTCCAAGCTAGTGAACTGCCTACGTAGGCATTTTAGGGCATCATAGGTGTGTCTTTGACACCAAGGTTGTTGCAAATCATATGATGCCTTCTAAGATATGTTCCTTTGGTCTTATTATAAAATTCTAATGTACCCTCTCTAGAGAAGGCCTGATCTGAGAGTGCACTGCAACAAGCTGAAAAAAATCTAGCTACGATGGCGGACAAAGATGTTGGCATGCAGCGTGTTCAATACCAAAAAGCATTGAAAATAAACAGTTCAATCCAATGTATATTTTTATGCTTTTCAAGAATTGTTAGCTTAACAACATGCTTCATACTTAACTAGAATCAGCAACGCAGCTCACTGTGTTTTGGAACAGAGCCATGTAGTGTTTGGTGGTCTTGGCTCTCGTGTTTTAATTTCAAGTTAGAATAGGAAACAGTTTCTTACGAAATCTTGTGCTGGAAATAACCTGTTCTCAGAGCAGTGAAGCCATCTGATCACATGAGAGATCAGAGATCTTAAGATTTGACAGGGAACGTTCTAGGATAATTCACTGACTTTTTCTTCTGGGGCTGTTAAAGTCAACGACTACTGTGACATTGTCATTATTCTGAAGAAATATAGCTGACGTCAGTCCCTCTTTATCAACCACCTTTAGAGACACATATTATAAGTCCCATCCTACATTTATTCTCATTGAATGCCAAAAAATATTTCACATAAGTAAAATGGGGAGTGAATGTCGTGTCATGTTGACTTTAGGCTACAAAATGGTCAGCCATAGACAAACTTCCCAACACATACGATTAAAGTAGAAGAGGGAATCATTGCCGAAGAACATTATCTCAGACACGTGCTGCTAAAAACAGGTCTTCAGATATAAGAACTATCTGGGCACGGGTTAAAATACTGCCACCAAACCTTCACAGTGAAATAAATATCACCAGTAGTCAAGGGTCATGAACTAACAAATGACTTCTGTTTGCCATTCCTGCAGCAGTGCACAACAGCGGCACATTATAAACAGCCTAAAGATAGAAAGAGCGTTAGATGTCCTGAAGACATAACGGATCTCAGCAGAGACAGGTGCTCGATCTCCGTCCACATTGACGACCTCTCGTCTGTCGTCAAATGGGAATTCAGCCTTCATGCTCGCAGTAAATGTGCTTTAGAGGAGCCTGCGTGAGCTGCAGACCTCTCTGCACGGATGTCTCCAAATCTGTGTGGTTTACATGGGAATACATGTGGAATATTGACCTTTATTCCAGTGACTTTTGATGCAATTGCATAAAATTTTTATCCTGAAACGCAAGCGTTTATGAGCAGACTGGAGTGGGTTTCATTCTACCTAAATCTGCATATCAAGCAGCTTACATGAACAGGAATATCTTTATGAATGACCTCATGAAATTCATATCTGGAGAATCTGAGACATGAGGGCTGAGTTCACATCTGCAGGGTCTCTTTATCTGTCGGTCGACGACCACCGTGCCACATTTAGTTCAGAAGAACATTTGATTTACTTCGGTTTGAACTTGCGTAAGATGCTCTGAGGGGATTTCGTCTTGAGTTTAATGATTGTTCTGCTCATTTGAATCAAATGAAGGACTGTTTTGAGGCGTTTGGCCGCTTTAGATGACCTCTCTCTCTCAGTTAACAAACATTCACTGTTTTGTACTTACTGTCATTTTTGTTTTGTGTTGTTTGCTGTTGTAAATGTTGTGGCTGTTTACATTTATTTATCTAATTTATTACTATCCTGTTTCTGTGTACAAAAGGGAAGGTCGATCTGTCAGAGGAGAGAGATGCTGCAAGTTCTTCTCTGACTCTGTATGAAAGACTGAAATGTCTCTCTCTTCCATGTCATCCCTCCATCCTGTCCATTCACCCCATATTATTCATCTTAAACATGAAGTCTGTCATTAACCTTCTTGGCTAGAAACACTTTACGCTAGTATGCAAATGCCACTGAACCTCAAGTAGGCGAAAGAGGTTCCTTCAAATGTTTGCGCCATTTAACTGGATGCGTTAGGTTTAGGGATAGGGTGTGGCTGGACCTTCAAGCTCCACCCATTACACCCAGAGAGGAGGAGCTGAACATCAAGCTCCACCCATATCATGCAAAGAGAGAAGCAGCTGGGCATCAAGCTCCACCCACTACACCCAGAGAGGAGGAGCTCCGGGTCAAGCTCCGCCTGTTACACCCAGAGAGGAGGAGCTAATTTCCTTTTTAGTAAATTCTAGCTCTAAATCTGAACTAGTGGCAACGGCTCCAGACTACTGCTGCCTTCACTTGCTATTGGAATTATCATAAATACAAGTTTCCTAGTTAAAAATTGGACATGAGCGCCCTCTCAAGTCGTATTTTCCTTTGGGAAGCTTGGGGATCATTTTGATACCCAAGTTCCAGAGATAGGCAGTCCATAAACTTTAAACATGGCAGAGTTAAGAACGATTGCTGCTGTGACTACTATTCTTTATTAGTTTTTATCGTTTTTTCGCATTCTTGTTAATGTAGTGTATAATTACATATATGTATTATGTTTTATACACCACGAAAACAGCCTGTATTGTCAGCAAGCTATCTAGATAGCACGGTGAATAATGTTTATATGGGTGTCGATGAATGGGATGCTAAATATAATTTGGCTATAATAAGATTTTCCCAATAAATAGGCAAGAATAAACCTGGCATCCTCCATGATTCATGTTCTTTCCGACAACAATGCACTTAAACGTGATGAGCTCGTCATCACAACTTAAGAAGTGGGAAGTAGGAAATTTCCGATAGCACTTGACTGGAGCATACAAATCTGGACAAAAAAAATCTAGTGAATTCTAACCTCGATAAGATGCTCTTCAAACTGAGAATCGCAGAAGAAGCTGTTCGCGCTAATGAGAAGAACGCATGCGCAGTCCGTTTGCATACTGGCGTAGAGATAATGTTTTGGGTCATTATCTTGCTTTTGTCTTGTGAATCACCTGTGAACGGTCGTCTCATGCTTCAGGGAGCTTTGCTCGCAGCTCACATGCTGTTTGTTCTGTGATAAACGGATGAATGGAAACTTTTTTATATAAAACACAGGACAGGTTTTATAACGGAATGGAGCAGGTGCTCGTCTGTGTTTCATCACAGATCAAAAGAAATTATGACGTAAATCATGAGGTGACATATGGACACACGCACACCTGAAAATGAAATATAAGAGCATATTCATGATTCAGCCCTTTTGTGTGAGAGTCAAACACACACGTGATCCTTCAGGAAATAACAGTGAATGTCCAGTGACTGTCTGGACACGAGCTGTATTCTCCAAACTGTTTATATCTGCACTGCATTTTATAATTTCGAAAGTGTAAGTTATTCAGTGTGTTCTGCTTTAATATATTAAAGGGTTTTTTCTTTCTTCATATTTTCTGGTGAAGTTAATATTTCTCATCTTGATGTGTAATCTTGTATAAGATCCTCATATAACATAAAGATCATGTTTGTCACTATTATTGATGCACTGTATGGGTTTTTGTTCCGCTAATCAAACCAGTTTTTATCTCTCCTGTGATCTGACATCATATGTGCTGCAGTGTGATCTCTCTTCTCCAATCACATCCACTCTTCTCTCTCTTTCACTCTCTCTCTGTCCGCCAATCATGTCCACTGGTTTGTCAACCAACCTCCAATCACGTTCTCTGTGCGCGTATGGGAGAGTTTCTCATGCTGGTTCATAGATGGAATAATTTCTCTGATTAAACCCTATATTCAGATGAGCGACGTATCAGTGAGGAAAGAGTGAAAGTGTTTGAAAAGAAAAGAATAGTTCTCTTCTGCACTGGTAAGAAGGAGTGTGTACATTAAATGAGTTTATACAATCCTTTTTGTTTTGTGTATATGAATGGCTATATGTTAACCTTGAATAAAAATAACAAATTCTATGACAAAAAACTATAATAAATTAATTTGAAAACCAGTTTGTGGACATATTTCCATTTACCTTCCAATGACATAAACTGAAATCAAAAGGCAGTCATTGGTATATGTTTTACTGTGGTAAATCACTGTGTGATTCATGTTTAATTGAATTTCTGAAACTATGTGATTACGAGAACAGCTCGATGGTTAAATGCTGTATTGATCCATGAGATTTAAATTTAATTAAGTCACAGGACAGAGAACACATAATTCATCTACAGTTCTGAAGGGTTAATTTGTGTTCTTCACTAGTGACATCAGTGCACACTAGAGGGCAGTGTGTGCTCACTCTATTGACACAACTGTCAACGGTGTTGCCAAGTCCGTACTTTTACACTGTTGCTGTGGGTGAAGCTAGTTCTGGTTAGCATTTAGGCTGGTTTTGTGCAGACCTGGCAACCCTGAACTGAACCCAACTACAGTCAACAGTACAGGAGATTCCTCTGAGGAAAGAGTAATAAAGAGCTAATAAAGAGATAGTCTGTTATTGAAGGATGTTAAAGGTCAGTTGCTTGCGTTTCTGTTTAACAGAATCAATAAAAAATAAATAAAAGCCCAAGATTCATTGCACGCCGGTGACGACTGATTTTTTACTTTTTTTATTTGAGAGAAAATGTTGGATTACACTTTTAAATGTAAGAATTGTTGGGTTTCAACTTACTCGAATATGTGTTTTACTTAATATGTGATTTTATAGATTGTTTACTGTTTTTTATGTACATAAATGGATTGATTAGAAGGATTTTAGAGTGATACACCGTTCAAAAAAAAAAAAAATTAAAGGAACACTTTGAAAACACATCAGATCTCAATGGGAAAAAATATCATGCTGGATATCTATACTGATATGGACTGGGTAATGTGTTAGGAACTAAAGGATGCCACATCGTTTGATGGAAATGAAAATTATCAACTTACAGAGGACTGAATTCAAAAACACCCTAAAAATCAAAGTGAAAAAATGATGCAGCATGCATGAGTTTGCAGTAACTCAAAATGGTACTCAGTAGTTTGTATGGCCCCCGCGTACTTGTATGCATGCCTGACATCGGGGAATGCTCCTAATGAGACGACGGATGGTGTCCTGGGGTATTTCCTCCCAGATCTGGACCATCACTGAGCTCCTGGACAGCCTGAGGTGCAACCTGGCGGCGTCGGATGGACCGAAACATAATGTCCCAGAGGTGTTCTATTGGATTTAGGTCAGGCGAGCTTGGGGGCCATTCAATCAGTTCCTTCATCCTCCAGGAACTGCCTGCATACTCTCTCCACATGAGGCTGGGCATTGTCGTGCACCAGGAGGAACCCAGGACCCACTGCACCAGCGTAGGGTCTAAAAATCTGTACTTGGATTTTATCCCAAGACCAAATGGCAGTCAGGGTGCCATTGTCTAGCCTGTAGAGGTCTGTGCGTCCCTCCATGGATATGCCTCCCCAGACCATCACTGACCCACCACCAAACCGGTCATGCTGAACGATGTTACAGGCAGCATAACGTTCTCCACGGCTTCTCCAGACCCTGTCACATGTGCTCAGGGTGAACCTGCTCTCATCTGTGAGAAGCACAGGGCGTCAGTGGTGGACCTGCCAATTCTGGTGTTCAATGGCAAATGCCAATCGAGCTCCACAGTGCCGGGCAATGAGCAAAGGGCCCACTAGAGGACATCGGGCCCTCAGGCCACCCTCATGAAGTCTGTTTCTGATTGTTTGGTTAGAGACATTCACACCAGTGGCCTGCTGGAGGTCATTTTGTAGGCATCCTGTTCCTCCTTGCACAAAGGAGCAGACACCGGTCCTGCTGATGGGTTAAAGACCTTCTACGGCCCTGTCCAGCTCTCCTAGAGTAACTGCCTGTCTCCTGGAATCTCCTCCATGCTCTTGAGACTGTGCTGGGAGACACAGCAAACCTTATGGCAATGGCACGTATTGATATGCCATCCTGGAGGAGTTGGACTGCCTGTGCAACCTCTGTAGGGTCCAGGTATCGCCTCATGCTACCAGCAGTGACACTGACCCTAGCCAAATGCAAAACTAGTGAAAAACAGACAGAAAAGATGAGTAGGGGGGAAAAAAGTCAGTAAGTATTTGAATCAACGGACCGAACAGAATAAAAAAAAACAAGACGTCTGAGCAGTTGAGTATTTTGTTGCTGAATTTAATAGAAACATTATAAACATACAAGTCAGAATATAGCAATAGTTGTTTTCCCCTGCAGAAAGTGCACGGCTGTGTAAATGTTGAGTTTAGCACCTGCTCATGTTGAGGCTGAAGCACCAGTTAATGAAACGTCACAGAAACCATGAAAAGGTCATTTAAAGGGATTTTTTGGGTGAACTATCCCTTTAAGGCACCTAATGAACATGGAAAACAAAATACAAAATGTCAGTTTCATGACATCAGTCCAATGATGGACTTTATTTCCCAGAAACTGATGAACAGAATCTGTCCTTCACAGGGAAATCTGTAAAAGATGATCAGATTCACACAGGTAATTACAACGCTGATCTCAGAGCAGCTGCCAAACACAATAGTTGAGTCCCAAATGACGCACACTATACACTATGTAATTATGCACTCAACCATGTAGTGTATGAGTTTTCTACGGTTATTTTCCCTGCTGAAAAATCTAGCCTAGACTGGTTTTAGCTGGTCTCCCAGCCTCCCTGTCTCCTAGCTAACCAAAACCCCTCTAAAACCAGCTATGACCAGGCTGGGAGACAGCTAAAACCAGCTACTTCCAGCTTAAACCATTTTTCAACAGGGAATTGTCATTCACCATCAGAGTCTCCCTCCGGTACGTAATTAAAGCTGCGACAGTTGAGTGCATGAAGTGTCCAACATTAATTAGAGTCAACTTTTTCTATTTTCAGTGTGAACACATGCACTACACTATTTATACTACAAAACATCATAAAATAGTGCATAATTATGCGAATTGGGACACACCTAATGTCTTTCAGAAACCAGTGTTGAATGGCAGTGTGTTAAAATAGAAAACATCAATCAGTGGCATATCCCATGACTGACTTACTATAAACGTGGTTTTTATACATGTTATTACTTATTTTATTATCATTACAGACCACAACATTCCTAAGAATGCCTTTTGTTCCACAGAAGAAAGAAACCACATGATGTTAAGTAAATGATGACACAAAATGTTTGTTTTTGTGTAGACTGATAATCACAATAATCTGTGTGAACTAGTCAGAAACACACTCCCTAGTTCAGTAGGAAGTGCACTGTTCAGGGAGGTTGGAATGATTGAACATCTCTTGATTTGTCCCATATTTCATGACTTCAGCTTCAGCGAAGAAACACAATGAATGACAGCAGAAGAACATCGATCAATAGTGTTTCAGAGGGTCTACAGCTGGAGTTTACACTGACAGAGCTGGACTGACATGATAAGATGTGTTTTGAGTTTTTTATAAAGCGATGGATCAGTTTGAAATCAAATGGAAATACAATTCAATTATTTTCTTGACAGCCAATGCCTTCTCAACATTTGGTCATGTGGCACAGCATGTTTTTTGGCTCTACTAGAGCAGGTTTTCCTGTTTGAATGTTGATTATTTTCCTCATGCTCTCCATTGTTGCAGCTCCTCTCTTCCTGTCTCTATGAAGCCCCTCCTTCTGAAAAGCACAATGTGCTCTGATTGGTCGGCTGGAGCAGTGTGTTGTGATTGGTGTTTGGGAAATGTCCCGCCCCTTACCATAACCGCCATTTTTAACACACTACTAACTAGCTCAACCAGGCCCCGCCCCTTTATTCTGCGTATGATTTATTTAAATGAGGAATATTGTGAAGAGAACTCAACACTACAATGGAGTTCAGAAACACTGACACTGATATAGAGAAGAACTGGAACTTTGCAGAGCTTTTTCATGCTCAAATTAAAATTACACACTAGATGAACATGGAAAAAAAGCATAATAGGTCCTCTTTAATATGTGAATCATGTCACATGTAACTGAGTCATCTGTAGAATATCGAGGTGGTCAAATTCATGCTGACAATATCCTTACTGATCACAGGGAATGAGGGAAGAGAATGAAACTGCATTTACTTGATTTACTCTGAAATCCATTTTCTGGAATCACAGCCCATCTGAGAGCGACTTTAGCTGCGCTCATGGAGGGAAAGACGTGTGAGGGATTGAGAGTTAAAAGTCCTGCTCATTATTAATCAACAGGCTGCTCAGCAGCTCAAATCAAACACTGTAAAAAGTCTTTGTCTTTCAAGGCAAGTGTTGTTGCGCTTATCAAAATTTCTCCAAAATGAGATTTGAGAAAACAGCAGAGTGCTCAATTGAAAAGCTAAAGGTTCACGTTCTTCTACTCACACTTCTCAGATCTTCACCAACTGCGATTCCTCCACCTAGACTTTAGGAGCCACCAGGTGTCCGTTGAAGGTGATGTAGACGTCCACGTCGTCGCTGTAAATGGCGTTGTCCCGCTCGCGCTTGTAGAGTCGCACCCACACCTCGTCGTTGAGCTCCAGCGGCAGCATGACGCTCTGGCTCTGCATGATGGACCGGTCGCTGGGCTGCGCGTACAGGATCACCTGCTGCCGGTCGTTGTGCATCAGATGCAGGTACGTCTCCTTGAAGTTCCAGGTGTGAATGTTGACGTTAAAGAAATAGACTCCCGGGACGAAGCAATAGAACTTCCCTTTGAACATGTTGAAGTGTTCGCCCAGGTTCACGAAGACGGTGTCGAAGATCAAGGCCTGGTAGTAATCGGCGCTGTGCAGAGCTTTGCGTCGGCCCACGGAGAAGGATGACTGCTGGATCTTGCAGGGGTCTCCGGGGGCCCCCATGTCTCCTTTACTGCCTTTGGGCCCCGTCGCACCTCTGAATCCTGGGGGTCCGTCCAGTCCGGCTTTACCAGGCGTCCCTCGGTCACCACGATCGCCTTTGTCACCTGTCAACAACCAATCAATGAACTAAGTCAATGAGCACATTTACATACACACTGAACTCTAAAAAATGATGGGTTTCAGTGTTGTACGGTAGGGGGCGCTATTACACATCTTCTGAAAGAGTAGAGACTCCAGATCAAAACAGGAAAAAAGGAGCAGAAACAAGCGATAAAAGCATTGCTTTTGTTCGTTGTAGTCTGAAAAAAATGCGATTTTCTCTTCTTTATGAAACTAACCCACATTGAAGTGTTGATGAAAAAGAATGCATGAAGCTAGAAAAAAACAATAGATTCTAGAATAGAATCAAAAATGCTGGCAGTGGCTGGCAACCTTAAAATTTTCTTTATTTAAAAACGCTGGCAGGGAAAAAGTGTTTCTGCTTTTGTCTTCATTTTGTCGTTATCTGCAGATGAAAACACTTTTCACTGAGCAGTGGTTTTTGCTCGTCAACAGATGTTCCTCACCACCAGTTAAATTACCCCTTATACAGCTGAAAGGAAATAAACCATGGTCACATGACTTCACAGCGACCAATGGCAACAAGCCTCCTGTGGTTGTTTTCAGGAATCTCTGTGAATGGAAATGGATTTGACCACTACCAATCTGTGTCCACTGCGAGTGAAGAGTAAACATTACCCAAAGAACACGTAAACACAAGTCGTGTTTTTCTCGTTTGGCTTCTTCATTTGTTCTTCTAGAGAAGCAGTTCTGAACAAAACTGGGTCAGAGAGGGGAAAAAAACAAATGCTAAGAATAAACTGCAACTCAACATATAATTGTGTATAATTAGGACAGTAAAATAGACACATGAACGAATGAAAGGAAGGAGAAATCATTTCCCATATGTTTATATGTCATGTGACCATTAAACTCTACAGTATTTCAGCACAAATTCATCTGTCACTTTGTAGAAACCTCAAAATCTATAATAATAATAACATTTTTGTTTGAACAATACATTAATACAATATTGAGCCACCAGTGCAAAATGTCAAATAAGGGTCCTCAAGCAAAGCTAACCCTGCTGAAGATTCACATTACATTACGGAGCCCCGCACATGACATGCAAGAAAAAAAAGTTTCCCTCGTACCCTCGATTCATAAATCGTGCGCATGATTTACTATTTCATTCCCTTGATTTGCTATTCCATTCCCTTGATTTACTATTTTGTTCCTGCGATTTATAAATTGTGTGCAAGATTTACTATTTCGTTCCCTTGATTTGCTATTCCGTTCCCTCAATTTATAAATCTTGTGCATGATTTACTATTTCATTCCCTCAATTTACTATTTCATTCCCTCAATTTATAAATCGTGCGCACAATTTACTATTTCGTTCACTCAATTTATAAATCGTGCGCACAATTTACTATTTCGTTCACTCAATTTATAAATCGTGCGCATGATTTACTATTTCGTTCCCTCGATTTGCTATTTCATTCCCTCAATTTATAAATCGTGCGCATAATTTACTATTTAGTTCCCTCGATTTACTATTTAATTCCTTCGATTTATTAATCGTGCGCATGATTTACTATTTCGTTCCCTCAATTTATAAATCGTGTGCATGATTTACTTTCGTTCCCTCGATTTACTATTTAATTCCTTCAATTATTTATTAATCGTGCGCACAATTTACTATTTCGTTCCCTCAATTTATAAATCGTGTGCATGATTTACTATTTAGTTCCCTCTATTTGCTATTTCGTTCCCTCAATTTATAAATCGTGCGCACAATTTACTATTTAGTTCCCTCAATTTACTATTTCATTCCTTCAATTTATTAATCGTGCACACGATTTACTATTTAGTTCCCTCGATTTACTATTTAATTCCTTCAATTTATTAATCGTGCGCATGATTTACTATTTCGTTCCCTCTATTTGCTATTTCATTCCCTGGATTTGCTAAATCGTGCTCACAATTTAGCCTACTATTTTTTTCCTGCATGTCATGTGCGGGGCTTCATACAAAAAGCATTACTTGTTGAGTTAAACTTCCTCTGGTCCAGAACTGGCTGCATTCGAAATCGTTTTCTTCTCTACTATATATTAGGCGAAAAACATTATGTGACAAATGAAGTATGTCCGAATTCAAGAGTAGGCAAAAAGTACCTGGATGACCTACTACTTCCGGTGAGATTCTGAAGTGTGCATACGATGGACACTTTACTGTCCCATGAGGCCACAGGAATAAAAATAGATTTGTTAATGGCAGTGAAGCGACTGGTAGTTCACATGATAATGACAACATGCAAATGAATTACAATAGGCTTGTTCGAGATGCAGCGGCGCTGCTTAGACCGATCGGCGTATGACATCAAAGTCCGATGCATCTCGAGCAAGCCTGATAGGTGTGTTCGGCTCTGCCTCTGTCTTACCTTTAAGAATGGTCATGTTAATGATGGTGCGGATCTCCGGCGTCTGATTGGCTGCAGGATGGGAGGCGGGGTTGAGGGGCGGGTCTAAGTGATCGCAGCACCGGCGGCAGTATCTGGGCGTCGGCCTGGAGGGGGAGGGGACAGACGCCACGTGGGGCAGGAGCAGCAGCAGAAACACAGCAATCATCACGACACCTGGATAGGAAAGGGCTCTGGTCATTACAGACACTGAACAGGTGAACCGTCCTCATGCATATGCATTTGTGCGTTTGGCACATGTTGGATTGTCTGAATCTCTTAAGCTCATTTCTAACATTGGACACATTTAACATCTTGAATGACCTGTTCAGCCGCGTTTATAAACTCTGGATCTGTGCACAGAATGATCTAAAGTCACATCCATATGCCGCCAGTCTAATAATTATTAATGATCCCTTTTGAATAATAAAACATCCTGGCATATAAAACCACATGTGAGAGATGTTCCCATCATGCAGCAGGAGCCTGAGGTTAAATGCGTGTCAGTAATGAACAAGCGTATAAAAATGACATTTATGGATCTCATCTTTGACACAAACACATAAAAAGAGATTCGCCTTCTTGGTCAGTGCAAGTTCAACAGCGCATTTGGAGTTCAAGCATCATTTCTGTTTCTTTTTTTTACAGTTTCTGTAACATCACTTTTAAAGAACATTTATTCTTCCTCTACAGCAAACTTGAATGATTCATTGAGACGCAGCAGCTGTGTGTTCAACTTATGAAAACCAGATGAGAGGGGAAAAAAGAGAGAGAGCGCGCGAGCAAGAGCCACGTCCTCACAGAGATTATGAATCTCATCAAACAATCCTCATACACGGTTCAATATCTCTTTCCAAATGAATGACATGAAAAACGTCCTCTAAAGCTCTCACTGATTCTGCAGCCAAACTGCTGGTTGATTGAACGCCTCGTGCAAAAACATGAGAAATCTCAGCGGTGGAGATGGAAATGTAATCTTGTAACTCACCGCTGCGTCCTCGAGCACCTTCAGCGACTCCGAGCGCCTCCGTCTGTCTCTCTTACACGAGGAGGAGTTTCCTTAGGAAACACTGCATTCTCTCTCCCGCCTCTCCTCGTGTCTGTCATTCATCCTCTTGTTTTAAAGCAGCGTTTCAGATCTTTGCAGAGCCTCAGATGCTCGACAGGAATCAGCATGTCTGTTTTATGCAGGTAAACGCGCGTTCTTTAATCTGGGCCGCTGATTTCAGTGTCATTTGCAGCAGCAGCATATGGAGTAGCAGTTAAATCCAGCTTATTATATTTACTGGGCACAGTTTGTGTTGTAAATATGTATTGTAAACAACACATGCCATTGTGAGTAAACTGATGCACTGGTGAGATGCCATGCTGAGGAAACCGTGCCAAGAGCCTCTAATTTTAAAGGATTAGTTCACTTCACAGTTCAAATGTCCTGATAATTTACTCTCCTCCATGTCATCCAAGATGTTCATGTCTGTCTTTCTTCAGTGGAAAAGAAATTCCAGGATGTTTCTCCATATAGTGGACTTCACTGGGGTTCAACGGGTCCAAATGTCAGTTTCAGTGCAGCTTCTACACGATCCCAGACGAGGAATAAGAGTCTTATCTAGAGAAACCATCAGACATTTTATAAAGAAAATAAAACCACAAATGCTCGTCTTGCACTGCTCTGAGATGCTCCACGCATTACGTAATCATGTTGGAAAGGTCACGCGGAAGTACCGATCCAGTATTTAACAAAGCAAAGTGCAAAGATTAAGTCAAACGCCCTTTACAAAAAAAAAAAGTAAAACAACGACGTCGGACGATTTTGAAGCTGGAGGAGAAAATTAGATGTTTTTCACTCTATCGCGGTACTTCCGCCTACGTCACGCATGAACTTTCCAACATGATTACGTAATGCGTGGAGCATCACAGAGCAGTGCAAGATGAGCATTTGTGGTTAAAAAGTATATAAACTTTATTTTTTTTAATAAAATGGCCGATGGTTTCTCTAGATAAGACTCTTATTCCTCGTCTGGGATCGTGTAGAGCTCTTTGAAGCTGAAACTGACTTTTGGACCCGTTGAACCCCAGTGAAGTCCACTATATGGAGAAAAATCCTGGAACGTTTTCCTCAAAAACCTTCATTTCTTTTCGACTGAAGAAAGAAAGACATGAACATCTTGGATGACATGCGGGTGAGTAAATTATCAGGACATTTTAATTGTGACATGAACTAATGCTTTAATGAATAGAGACATATGCGTGTTTCACTGCTGCTCAGGTGAGATTTCATCAGTCCTGCAGCGTTTGTGCTCTGAACATGAATGATTCCTCAAATCACGTGTTGTTGAGAGTGTGCTGCTACTTTATCAGACCATTTTCAGACCAACTTAGCAACACCCTAGCAACCACAATGTTAACCCAGCTTAGTAAAAATATGTTATTAAGTTATGAAAACATTATTTTCTCTGAATGTTCAAATCATCCAGTTTTTTAAAGGGGATCTATAATGCCCATTTTGTACTATAAGTCTCTGGTGTCTCCAGAACGTGTCTGTGAAGTTTCAGCTCAAAATACCCCACAGATCATTTATTATAGCTTGTCAAATTTGCCCATATTTGGGTGTGAGCAAAAACACGCCGTTTTTGTGTGTGTCCCTTTAAATGCAAATGAGCTGCTGCTCCGGCCCCCTTTCCAGAAGAGGGCGGAGCTTTAACAGCTCACGCTTCAATCGCTCAACAACAACAAAGCTGGAGAATCTCACGCAGCCAAAATGACGAAAGTGTTCAGCCTTACATTGTTCAAACCGGAGTCGACACTGATGGAGAGACTCAGGAAGAAGTTACAACTTTTAGACGTTTCTGAATGGTTAGTGGATAAATGTATGTAGTTGCTGTGGAGTTGATTCAACTCATCCACTAGCATGTGCCGTCATGTTCATCTTTTGTGTTGAATTGAGCCTCGTTTGTGAAGCAGTCCGGCGTAAAATGACGGCATGTCAACAACACTCGACTACAACAACTCTTCCTCTTCTCTAAAGCAGCCCAACATGGCCCCACCCCCTTTGTTGTGTGTTCTCGGGGTTTATGTAAATTTTGGGGTTTGTGATGTCACCAACCCAGGAAGAAACTCGTTGTAGTCCCTACCAGCCGTCTGTTGTAGTCCTTAAACAGAGGATTCTGTTAAAGAAAATATCTCCCTTTGCATTGAACTTTGAGCGTTGTAACTTTGCAGATGTTGTTTATGATCAAACAGCAACATTAACTAAAGTTAAAAAAGTGAAATCATAATCAACCAACCCTTTAAAAACCTTTTTTCTTGGTTATGTGAATGTTTTGCTATATATTTCACTAGTAGGCTATTCACTGAAAAGCATTTGGTGATGGATTTACGTTGAAACGATTTTCACTCAGAAACTGCTAGTATTTAATCGTAAAATGTACTTTAATAATCTTTTTATTTACAACTTTGAAAAAATAACAGTTTATATTTCAAGCACCATTGAGAACGGCATCATGGCAGGTTCTGGAGGTCAGGTGACGTGTTTGAAGTTTACACTGACCGTCACTGTTTGAGTCTCATGGCAAATGACAGATGAGGATTCAGATGAACATATTCAGAGCAGATGTCATTGACATCTGACATGCTCTACGTTCAGCTCTCTCTGGTTAGTGTTTTACTGGCAGGATAATTCAAACACACTTTATCACTACACACACACACACAGTTCTCACACTATCCTCCCCCTTCCTAGCTTGTCCTCCTCCACTTCGAGCAGCAGTTCCCCAGACATTCCCAAATTGTGGAAAAACCCACAGCCTTGGGCTGCAGAATGAATCATGGGCAGGAAGTTCAACCATGAGGGGTTGATGATACGTTTTGGTTCTCCAGACTGCAGTGGGATGAAACATGGACATGAAATCAGAGAGTGTTTTACTGACTCCTCTACCCTGCGCTCTCTCTCTCTCTCTCTCTCTCTCTCTCTCTCTCTGTCAGAGGTTTATTTGTGTTTGCTAACGCACAGCCAAATGATCTCTGACATCTATAACTCCCACATTCTTCTATTAGCACAAAATCAGACTCAAAATAGATCTCAAACGCACATTTATTTTCATATCTTCCTAGGGACTTTCCACTGACTTGTTAAACGGACCTAACCTCTGATATATGTATATAACATAATTTCTTTCTTTTTTACAAATACTACACTTGTACCACGAACTGTAGTTTTAAGAGTTTTTTTTAGGTGAGAATGTACCCGACTCATATATAATCATAGTGCCCATTTTACAACTTGTTTTGACACTTTCGCAGATGTGAGCTCCAGGCCGTCAGCGGCTGTTCAGTGCTCGTGTACCCGCCGAGAACAGCTTCATCCAGTGCTTCGGGATTTGCGCTGGCTCTTATGTAGTGGTTAAAAATATAATTAATTTGGGGTATATCAATCAGGCAATCTTTGGTCTTGTTAATCGATCTACTTTATCTATCTACTTGTTCCAGAGCAAAACGATTTGGGTTAAGGAGAAAATTAAATATCATAACTATATTTAAGCTATACTTAATCTTGTATAAGAGCGCTACTTTTGTACGTTTGACAAAATTGTTTGCTTGTGTTTTTTTATTACTTGATTGTGTTTATTTGCTTGTGTTCGTCTTTTATAATGGCTATTGTTGTTAATTTAAATGTTGTTCAATAAATATAATTTTATAAAAATAATATGCCGTATTTGGTATTGAGAAAGAGTCTGTCAATAGTATAAGTGAAAATATGTTAGAGTGAGTCAGAGCAAACGCTGTGGAAAATCACTTTAACTTGTAAAAGGAGAAAGACGCTTTTCCTCATATTTTTATAATGGTTATATTTTGGACATCGACCTGAAGAATATCACATGCAGGTAATACACTCGTTTAGTTGATCTCTCTCTTATAATACCATAATCTACTCGACATAACGCAATAAGCGTCAATGAAGTGACTGGATTAGGCCTTAGTTCAATCAGGGCATATAAGTAGCTTTTATATACATTCACTAGAAAATAACATTACTGGTGTGCATCTTGAGACAAAACAATGGCACTGACATATTTTAAGATAAAGTCAGTGCAAGTTACTTTAAGGTAAAACAGCTCAAACATGCATTTTAGTCTAGGACTAGCTTAAGCCTTGTCTGTAAATAAACTCTGGTAGTATCCCTCAGTTTTGATTAATTTTGCTAAATTAATTAATTATGTGTTAAAGTCGGCATGAAAGGGAAGTTGCACTAGTCTTTTCTTCCTTATAGTGCCGTATATCTGAGTCAAGCGCTTCTCAAACAAGAACAAATATAGGGCGGGGCTTGATTTTGTCTGTGGGGAATCGATTGGATGCTTGTGGTTTGCTATTGGTGGATCTCATGTGAGTGACAGGTCGCCCCGGCCTCATCATCATTGAAGAGATGCTGCAAGAGGGAGGAGAAGATATTCTGATTCAAGATTACAAACATGAATTTAAAACACGGATAAACCATTTAGAGTAAATGCTGCAGTATTTTGATTTCATGGTGACTTTAACTGCGTTTCAGCATGGCGCTGTTTCGTGTGATTCTGCGCTTGACCACGAGGTGTCAGTATTGAGCCGCAGACAGTCACGGATCTCACAGTCATTCTGAAAGCTCAATACATTCTAGATCGAGATCTTACTACATAAGACTTTAGAAAAAAATTGTACAAAGGCTTTATTTGTTCCAGCAAATATGAATTTGTGTTGCTTATACATTCATTTGAACCTTGCTTACAATTTGCCAGCTACATAAAGCACTGCTTTTCTACAACAAAGAGAGTTTTACAGGAAAAGTAAACTCAGAAACGAAAACTGCCTCATTTATTCCCACTCATGTCGTCACCACAGGCCGTTATTACATTCTTCAGAATTTCTCACTTTGGTTTCCATGAAAGAAGGAAAGACTTCAGGTTTAGAACAACGTGAGCAAACGATGACAGATCCTTCAGTTTTGCATGAAGTCATTTTAAGAGCTCTGCTAAAATCTGATCATCAGGGATGCAGCTATATTGAATTTCTAGGTGACTAATATTTTCATGTTGTGGCTGATGTCTAAATAATTACAAATAAACATTAAAAATAAATCCTGATATTGAATGAGGTTATATTGTTTAGTCCAGTTGAACAGAGTGAATGTTTATGAACCTAAACTCAATTCTACACATCCACATGACTGATATCTTCATCAAACCACATTTTCCATTAAGCTTAGAGCACAAAGACCGAGTGCTGGAAAGTGGTTCATGGAGACTGAAGGTCTTTGATGGTCCCAGATAAGTTCAGATAGTGCTTCTCAGGAAGAAATGAGGCGCTTGATCCATCCGGTGAGTTTGGTGATACGTGTGTACACTCCGTAATAATCAGGCCGTCCGCAGCCTCTTCCCCAACTCACCACACCGGCCAGAAACCAGCGTCCAGACGGTTCCTGACACACCAGCGGACCACCAGAGTCGCCCTGACAGAGAAACAGATACAACAAATTGGCCCTCAGCAGCTTTTATGCATCATCGAAGTTACGGCGATACGATCACGGTGTGTCACCTGACAGGAGTCTTTCCCTCCACTGCGATAACCGGCACAAATCATTCTGGGAGTGATCAGGTAACCATACGAACGCACGCATGCATCTTCGCTGACCAGTCGCACGTCTACTTTCTGCAGAACGTCACTCACTGCCCCTGATGGAGTGACACAGAGACACAATCTCAGTGAAGCTCGATGTTTGATTTCCAGTGTCTAAAAACAGCATTATTCCTACTCTGCTGGTTTTTCCTCAGCAAGTGATTGTTTCTCACAGCATCATGTGGTCAGTGAACCAGACGCACAAAAATAAAGGCACATAGTGATTCTGTTCCTCATATTTTAGTTTTGGTGGTTTAATGTTTTATGTTTTGCAAACTCATCAGGGGTGAAAAGGGTAACAAAGATGCGAAAGAAGAAATATCAGCTTTAAAATGTGGATTTACAGATTAATATATTTTTGTTTCAAGCCACATTCACAAGCTACGAAACACTGATTGAGTGATTACATGAGACGTGATTTATTTAAGTTCTACTGAATCTTTCAACAATCCTTTTGATGTTCATTCATGTTTATTTGGTGATGTAGCTAGCAGTAAAGAAATGACTGGACTTGACAGAGATCTGTCACGTCCAGTGTTGTGGAAAGATACATTTAAAATCAATGCATTAGAAGAGGTTTGTTCTTGTGCATTATCCAGGTTAGGTTGAGCTTCTGCTTATGCTGGCTGATCAATGTTTACATGCGAGTAAAATCCTAAATTAAATCTTTTCGTCATAACAAGCGATTGATTCTCTTCAGAAAATTTGGACTAAACTGCTTGATTCATAAGGATTAGTTTTCCAATTGCTTTATGAAGTTTTTGAAGTGTCAAAGTGGTAGTTACAAAGGCAGTCTATGGAAGGAAATCTGACATCATCCTGTCATCAGAAAGATCTTCATTTGTCTTCTGAAGATGAACAAAGGTTTTACGGGTGTGGAACGACATGAGGGTGAGTTATTAATGACAGAATTTCCATTTTGGCGTGAACTAACCCTTCTTTTTGTCCGATTTTCAAAAACGTCTTTGCTTCAATCAAAGTTTGCAAAGTTATTTTCCTCACAGTTGGCTTGGTCCATTCTTTAACAAAGACTAATTTAAAATCCCTATGGGAAAAACTGATGAAAACAAAAACACTTCCGGAACCAGCGCCGCTGAAAAAGTGGCTGTTGAACTCTAGAGTAAAGACGATCGCAACTTTTGCTTCATGCTGCTATTTGCCCCTGTTTGGGTGTAAGCAAAAACACACTGTTTTTGTGTGTGTCCCTTTATATGCAAATGAGCTGCTGCTCCCGCCCCCTTTCCAGAAGAGGGCGGAGCTTTAACAGCTCGCGCTTCGGTCGCTCAACAACAACAAAGCTGGAGAATCTCACGCAGCCAAAATTGATGAACGGTGTTCAGCCTTACATTGTTCAAACCGGAGAGACTCAGGAAGAACTTTTAGAATGAAACTGGACGTTTCTGAATGGTTAGTGGATAAATTTATGAGTTGATTCAACTCATCGACTAGCATGTGCCGTCGTGTTCATCTTTTGTGCAAATCCAGCGTTGAATTGACCCTCGTTTGTGAAGCAGTCCGGCGTAAAATGACGGCATGGAAACATGGGGGCAGGGTTCTCGAAGGCGGGGTTTATGTACATTTTGGAGTTTGTGATGTCACTAACCCAGGAAGAAGCTCGTTGTAGTCCCTACCAGGCGTTTGTTGTAGTCCTTAAAAAGCAATTTCTGTCAAATAAAATATCTCCCATTTTTGAACGTTGTAACTTTGCAGATGTTGTTTATGCTCAAACAGCAACATTACACACTAACTAAAGTTAAAAAACTAAAATCATAATCAACCACACTAAGGGGAAAAAAAATGGTTCATTGGAGAACCAAAAATAATTTTTCTATGGCGTCGCTGCAGAACCCCCCCCCTTTGGGACCTTCATTCATAAAAGTGTAGCGTGTGGATTCACTTGTTAACATGCGGTTTCAGTGCTCATACCTCCCTCCCGCAGCGCTCCCCATCCCGTCACCCAGCACAGCAGGTCAGCCTCCAGCTGGTGCGTCGCGGGCGGCAGACAGACCGGATGAGCCAGAGTGCCTGACCACACAGGCCGCACAAGCCGCAGCAGCGCCACGTCATAGTCGTGAGTCTCATCATCATAATAGTGATGCAAGTGAATGTGCGACACTCGAACGGCCTCCTCCGACTGACTGTTGCCATTGAGACACAGTTTACCAAGATAGATGGTCCACACAGACGGGGAGAAGAATCTGCAGACAGAAAAGTAAGTGCATTCACCCGGACAGAATGAGCAGGAAGTCACAGCACGCGGTCACTCACCTGTCGTCGTAGAAGCAGTGAGCCGCAGACACCACCCACTGGGCGGAGACTAAAGCCCCTCCGCATATGTGCTGCCCACTGATCTGCAGGCTGGCCTGCCATGGCCACTCCCCCTCCTCTGCATCGGCCCCGCCCACCACACGGCTGCTGAAAGGCCTCAGTCCACAGTCTGCAGAAAGAACATTATCAAAACACACATGTACACACACACACACACACTCATCGTAAGATATTCTTACCACAGTATTTCTCGTCAGATTCATCAGGACAGTCCGTGATGAAGTCGCATTCTGGGTTTGGCTTCTTCAGACACGTCCCATCTCCACATACATACGTCATATCAGAACATGGTACACCTGAACACACACACAGAGTTACAGATACACCTCATTCACTTTTTGTTTCAGGGCTGCAGTTGGGCTTTATACTGTGTGTAGTAATTATAGACAGCTTCATTCAAAAGGGTGAATTTCGTGTCAAGAACAAGTCATATTTACATGGAAGTCTGGTTTCGCCACCTGATAAAAAAATTTAAAAAGCAATGCTGACTTTTTTCTCACAATTGTGAGTTTATATCTCACAATTCTGAGATAAAAAAATTGAATTGTGAGATAATTCACAATTACCTTTTTGGCGGAAACAAGCTTCCACATATTTCAAAACAAACAAAACAAAAATTTAAAGAAAATACATTTTTTTGCAAAAAGAGATTTTTTTTTTTTTTCAGTTGTTACTTAATAATGGTTCATTATTTTCATGTTGAATAAATGTGTATATATAGTAATAAATTATATATAGTATTTGTACAGCACATTAAATTAATGCTTATGTAAATGTTTAAATCATTAAAATTATTTTACTGTACTAAAATTACTGCATGAGAATTTTTTTTAAATTAAATGTGTTGAATTGTCAGGAAAATAATGTCACCATGCAAAAAAAACCAAAAAAACTTAATGGTTCAGTTTAATTCAATTGCACAATTTACCATGTGTGCAGTTGTCCTCGTCACTGCCCTCACTGCAGTCCGGGTGCTGGTCACACACCTTATAATAGTCAACACACTGACTATCCTCTGAGCACTGGAACTGAGCAATACACACTGTGCAACACACACACACGATAACACACGTCGTTCAAATATAAATAGTTTTGATGGTGTCACTGTGGCTTTTTTTAAAAAATGGTTTGTGTTGCATAAATTCGGTGACTCATGTAACTGAGATATTTACGTCTCACTCTCCCACACTTATGTCTGATGACATTTTTTACTTCCTTAAAGTCTTTCTTCAGAATTAAGTAGAAAATATTATTTGGCATTAGTCATAACTGTTTCCAGACATCATGAAATGAATAAATGGGAATTTACCACAGTTTCTCTCATCTAGTCCGTTGGCACAGTCTGATATACCATCACACGCCGGCACACAGAGACCGTTTATGTTGCAAAGCACTTGACCAGGACAAGCTGAGCAAACACACACACGCAGTCAGTGTTTTAAACAGGATGTAGGTTTACTAAGTTTAGTGGTTTCATAAAGAGGTGTACTAACGATCAGACTGGTTAAAGACGCTGTAGTGAACCTGCAGGCCGGGGCCGGTAAGCGAAACCTCTGACGTCATTGACACGGTGACGCTGGAGGACAGCAGGTAGATCCGCTCCGCGTACGGCTGCAAACCTCGAACGCCGCACAGCCTGCGGACAAACACACTGCAGTCGCACACTGACACACGCTGGTGAACGCTGTGTTGATGCGTCTGCAGGACTGACCTGCGGTTCTGGATGCTCCATCTGCCCTGCGTGCACGTCTGGCTGTAACTCGCGCGGTTCAGCTCATATCCTTCAAAGAACAAAGTCAGACCGAACTCTACCGACGGCACCTGAACACACACGCACACGTTCTATGGACATAATGATTTTTATTCTGTACAAACTGTATATTCTCTCCCACAACCCTACCCATCACATAAAAGTTTCTGCATTTTTACATTTTCAAAACTAAAGAGAGAGTCTTACAGTGAAGATCCACGTGCAGTTGGTGTCGGGAGGGTAATAACTGGGGTAGAAGGGGGTCCGTAAAATCCCCTGGATGCCGTCTTTCTTCTCTAACACAACACTGTAGGAACATTCTGTAACACAACATGACTTAACAACACTCATTCAAAAAGGATTGAATGAAATCTCTTATTAAATCGGCATCAGTTGTACGCTGTAAGAAAAGAATCCATTCAAAAATGGAGAAGGTGCTGGTGAACTATTTTCGTTCTAAAATACAAACATCATGCCAGTAAATGTATTTGAATCGAATTGAGCTGAATTGCTTACCCTGGTCCGGCCAGGCCCGTGCGCTCAGAGAAAACGTATCCTCGTAATTGTACAGACCCTGTTTCCAAATCACCGTCATCCAGTTAGCAGACGACAAGAGCTGCACCGTCTGTTCATACCGGCTGCATCCGTACAGCCTGAGAGAGAGAGATTAAATGCACCGTACAGTAACAGTCATCAGAGACGGTGCAGCTGACACAAGCAAAGATGAATATTTGTCTCACGAGGTGATGAGATGAGAGTCTGCTGGCGTGACAGAGTCGTAGATGATCAGTCGGTCACGACACTCCGCCAGGAGCCACTCGACCCTGAGCTCCAGACGGGACCCCGCAGGGGCCCTCAGGTGCCACAGACACGAGGAGCGCTGCGTGTTCGGCCCCTCCAGCAGCACGGGCTCCGTGGAGAGCAGCGACGTGTAGCGGTAACAGTCTGTGAGGAAAGGACACTTCAGGACAGACGAGTCTCAAAGACGTTGGGGTGCAGGAGCGCATGCAGGATTTCATCTACTCAATATTAAATATATGTTAAAAATTCTACTTTGAGAGAAGTTTTCATTTTCTTGAGTATGTCTAGCATTCATGTAACTATTATGTACTTCTACAGACTCTTCAGACCAAACGATCAGTGAGAGCAACGGTTCGCCTGAGGTGAACGAATGTGTCTCTAGACAGTTTTTAAAACATGCGGAAAAAACAATAAAATGGTCAAAGACATCCGGTTTTTTCAGATAAACTATAGAAGCTTGTTTCCGCCACAGAATTAAAAATATAATTGACAATTGCAATTTTTTTTAATCTCACAGTTCTGACTTTATTTCCTGTAAGTGTGACTTTATTTCTTGCAATTCTGACTTTATTTTGCAATTCTGACTTTATTTCTCACAATTCTGACTTTGTTTTGCAATTCTGACTTTTTCTCGCAATTCTGACTTTATTTCTCGCAATTCTGACTTTGTTTTGCAATTCTGACTTTATTCCGCAATTCTGACTTTATTTCTCGCAATTCTGACTTTATTCTGCAATTCTGACTTTATTTTGCAATTCTGACTTTATTTCTCACAATTCTGACGTTATCCCCCAATTCCGACTTTATTTCTCACAATTCTGACTTTATCCCCCAATTCTGACTTTGTTTTGCAATTCTGACTTTATTCCGCAATTCCGACTTTATTTTGCAATTCTGACTTTATTTCTCGCAATTCTGACTTTGTTTTGCAATTCTGACTTTATTTCTCACAATTCTGACTTTATCCCCCAATTCTGACTTTGTTTTGCAATTCTGACTTTATTCCGCAATTCTGACTTTATCCCCCAATTCTGACTTTGTTTTGCAATTCTGACTTTATTTCTCGCAATTCTGACTTTATCCCCCAATTCTGACTTTGTTTTGCAATTCTGACTTTATTCCGCAATTCTGACTTTATCCCCCAATTCTGACTTTGTTTTGCAATTCCGACTTTATTTTGCAATTCTGACTTTATTTCTTGCAATTCCGACTTTGTTTTGCAATTCTGACTTTATTTCTCGCAATTCTGACTTTGTTTTGCAATTCTGACTTTATTTCTCACAATTCTGACTTTATCCCCCAATTCTGACTTTGTTTTGCAATTCTGACTTTATTCCGCAATTCTGACTTTATCCCCCAATTCTGACTTTGTTTTGCAATTCTGACTTTATTTCTCGCAATTCTGACTTTATCCCCCAATTCTGACTTTATTTCTCACAATTCTGACTTTATTCCGCAATTCTGACTTTATCCCCCAATTCTGACTTTGTTTTGCAATTCCGACTTTATTTTGCAATTCTGACTTTATTTCTTGCAATTCCGACTTTGTTTTGCAATTCTGACTTTATTTCTCGCAATTCTGACTTTGTTTTGCAATTCTGACTTTATTTCTCGCAATTCTGACTTTGTTTTGCAATTCTGACTTTATATCTCACAATTCTGACTTTGTTTTGCAATTCTGACTTTATTTTGCAATTCTGGCTTTATTTTTCACAATTCTGACTTTATTTTTCGCAAATTCTGACTTTATTTTGCAATTCTGACTATTTCTTGCAATTGTGAATTTAAAATAACACTTGATCTGACATTTTGTGATCTAATTAATCATATTCAGGCATTTTTAAATGTGACTTAATACTTGTTGGTGCCACTGTATTATTTCGAAACTGATTTAAAACGTGTTCAAAATGCATGAAAGTCAATTAAAACCCTCAAAATTACTGTTCTAGAAAAAAATCCCACAGCAAAATAAAAAAAGAGAAAAAGAAAAAAAAATCATACCAAAAGTGGCTTGAAAAAGATCTATAACTTTGGGGTTGGTTTCTGGAAAGTAAAAAACAAAGCAGTAAAAACAAGTGAACAGAAATGCAGCAGAAGTCATCACACATGTGAAGCATGAGAGCGTGAGCGGGTCTGATGAGAGTTACCGGTGATTCTGAGCGACGACAGCAGCAGCTGGAAACCCTCGTAGCTGCTGATCTGCCGAGCGTTGGTGAAGCGCTGCAGCTCTCTGAACACACTCGCGTTCAGCTGTGCCACGCTCACCTTTTCCACGTGACTGACAGGAACCGACAGGCGCAGCCAGAAGTGTGCCACCACGCTGCCCTCCCTACAGAAACACCAGATTAGACATGAAGGTTCCTGCACAGATCGCATCTTGATAACACGAGCGACGGCTTCCTCACCCAAAGGCGAAGACCGCTGTGAAGTTGAAGTATCTGGACAGGTCTGTGGACTTCACCAGCTTCTCAACCTGTCAAAGCGTCATGAAATAATGACGATAACTGTGTTGCATGTTCTAGTGTAAAACACCTAGTTATAGATAAAGTGTCAGCTTCACCAGACAAATCCATGCTGGTTGATCAGCTTTCCAGCTACACTTTGCATGGAATTTCTGACTAAAGTCTGAATTTCTTTCTTAATGTCTGATCATAACTTTTTCAGTTACAAAAAAAGCCTATGTTTCTGCGACTGGGCACTGCTGGTCTTTTCTGCAGGTGGATTGTGACTCCAGCCTCACCATGTTCTGCACAGACGTCGCCTCCGCTCTGAACTCTGAGCTCTCGTGACTGGACAGGCTCACAGAGAAGTTCTTATTCAGTATGGAAACACTGGCCGTGTACTGCTGAATCACCCGTGGCTCCAGCACCCAGACCCTGTACTCTAAACACACACACACACACGTGAGACGGGTGGCTAAAGGTCACACTCGGAGCACTCACTAAGTTTGTGTTGATGTTTATATGTTTGTTGACTGTCGCTCTGAACCCAGCTAATGAAAATAAGTTTTAAGAACGTTTGGCTAACGAAGCTTTTTATATACTTTTTAGCCACAAATGCTCGTCTTGCACTGCTCTGTGATGCTCCACGCATTACGCAATCACGTTGGAAAGGTCACGCGTGACGTAGGCGGAAGTACCACACGTTGAAAAGGTCACGCGGAAGTACCACGGTAGGCGAAAAACTCCATCTCATTTTCTCCTCCAACCTCAAAATCGTCCGAAATCGCCGTTTTACTTTTTTTTGTAAAGGCTCTTTGACTTAGTCTTTGACGTTCACGTTGTAAACACTGGATTGGTACTTCCGCCTACGTCACGCGTGACCTTTCCAACATGATTACGTAATGCGTGGAGCATCACAGAGCAGTGCAAGATGAGCATTTGTGGTTAAAAAGTATATAATTTATTCCTCGTCTGGGATCGTGTAGAGCTCTTTGAAGCTGAAACTGACATTTGGACCCGTTGAACCCCAGTGAAGTCCACTATATGGAGAACAATCCTGCAATGTTTTCCTCAAAAACCTTCATTTCTTTTAGACGGAAGAAAGAAAGACATGAACATCTTGCATGACATGGACGGTGAGTGAAATTATCAGGAAATTTTCATTTTGAAGTGAACTGATCCTTTAGTGACAACACTTTATTTATTTTCCAATAAATAAATAAATCATTCAATAAAAATGTCTCGGATGTATTTTATATATAATGCAAATGGCGGCCAGCAATTCTCAGTTTTATGCAATAGCAACTAAAAGAACATATGTTTCCCTTCATGATATATATGATTATCCTCTAAACATGTTCACATTAAGCAGTAAATTCACATTTTCTCTAGTCTTGCTAACTTTGGTTAGCAGTGATGTGTGGCTGTTTCCTCACCCATAAAGTACCAGATAAGACATGAAGATCCTGCCAAGATGAAGATGATGATGATGAAGATGAGGCCAATCAGCCATTTCGGGAAGCTCCTCCTTTTATGGGACGGATCCGAATCGGCGCGAGATACCTGTGAATAAACATGAAACACAGGAATATTCACATATTCTTCTCAAATAATTCCACAGTTCTTGTTGTGCAATGACTGCTGTGTTATGTGAGGAAGACCTGCGCTCGTGTGAATGTGCTGTTGTCTCGATTCGGATCCGCTGTGAACCCGTTTCCGAGCTCCATCATCAACCGAACCGTTATCTCGGGTTCATCTTCGGCTCCGTCAGTCCTGATTCGGGTGGTTCTTTCCAGGACTCAGATTTCACACATGTTCGGTTCTTCACACGTTCTGAGGGAGTCGCTCAGCGAGCCGTTGTGTTTGTCAGTCCAAAGTCCGCTGCGGATCAATAGTGAAGTATCTGCTGATCTGAGGACAGTCCGTGGACATCAAAGCCACAGTTTCCATATAAATGCCTCTGAATATTAATAACGGATCTCTTAAAAACAGTCACCGCCCAGCAACGCGCTCACCTGCGCAACGCACCTGTGACGTCACTCGGTCAGATCTCACCTGTGCGCAGATGATGCTCTTCAACATACGGGCTTTTCCCAGTTTGATTAGAACATTTTCTAATTCTAGGACAGATTATGTGTGCAAGTGTTGCCACCTCTATTCACATATTTTAATACATGCTCCATAAACAGTATGTTGTATTAATACAGCAAGCCGCTGGACTAAGGGAAAAGCATCCTCATGATGGAAGAAAAAGACATAAAACTTTTTTTTGGTGGGTTGGTTTTGTACTTAAGCATCTATTGTTATTTGTATTCTTCCATTTCTGGCACGTTTATCCTAAACTAGTCCCTACATTTTTAACATAAACTAGTATAGGATGTTGATTAAGCAATGCAGTGCCATTAAAAAGTATTTGCTTCTGAAAATTCTAAAATCATTAATATGTAAATGTAACAGTCGTAGGCTAAGAGCTGTGCGTGTAAACCTCACTCCTCTGAACTCAAGAGGGGCTCTAGCAATTGACTCTAAAGTCTTCAGCGGTCTTTGTTAGAGGGCCCGCCTCCCATGTGTACGTGCCCAGGTTCGAGTCTCACTTAGAGCAGGCGGTTCGAACTGGAGGGGCTACATAAAGTCACCAACGACCCATATTACCCCTGTGAAAAGTCATTTTAGTTGGTAATTAGATGGGAAAGCTTTTTCTGCAACTGGAACTATTCGGTTTAAATGACAAATATATCAAAGCATTAAACCAGAGAGAAATTGAATGGCCGTAAAGAAAGATGCTTTTATAATCAGTGTTACTTAAAGGGTTAGTTCACCCAAAAATGAAATTACTCACCCTCATGTCGTTCCACACCCATAAGACCGAAATTACCATAATTTAAGGTCCAGAAAAGTAGTAAAAAACATTGTTAACATAGTAACCAGCCATAAGTTGAGTCAACCAGACATTCACACATCCAATCAGAGCACAAATATGCTTTAATATATTAATTAGCAGCAAACTGAAGTCGCTGAAAACGACTTCTCTTACATTCCTTCAAAGAGCAAAATATTTTTTCAAAATATATACGTAAATTAAAAATGAGATGAAATGGCAAACATCATAAACAGAATGACAACAATCATAACTGACTGTGAATCCATCCAAGTCAAGTTTTACTTCTATTTTTGTGTTTCCATCTAATTTTAGCATAAACGTCACTGCTGCTGAACATCTTATAAATTAAAATAATATATTACAATAACATATAGGGTGTAAAATATAATAAATCCTCTATAATAATTTTCTGAACAGCTAGTTTTTAAAAGGTTTGTACATTGTAAACTGAACATTTAGCTTGATCTGGTTTCATCCGCAGAACTGCGACAAACGTATTGAAATTAGGTGTGACTCTCACAACAACAAACAGAAGGAAATATTTGTGGACATCTGTGATCATCAGGTAAGGAGAAAGCTGTTTAAGTTACATCAGTTAAAGCACTTATAACATAATAGCATGGTTTATAACTTCTGAGCAGTAGGTGGCGCTATGATGAAACTCTGCATGCACCCTGAAGTCATGCCCATGATGACATGTACCAAGTTTCGTGCCAATAAACAAAACTTTTGCAAAGATATATATCCATTTTGACGTACTTGATACAGTATAAAACAACAGTTGAAAAAATCTTTTAATAACTGGCAAATTTGGTATCGTAGGACTCTGCATAAGCCAACAAATCTAATGATGCAAGTTAAATGACAATATGTTGAATTTTTCATGTTATAAGCATTTTCATAAATTTCATTATATCTCTTGATCACTAGGGGGCGCTAACCCAAAACATTACAGGTCCTTTCAGAACATGGCCTCGAAGAATCATACAAGTTTTGTAATGATACATTCATGCGGTCGTAAAACAGCATTTTATGATTCAAAATGGCCGACACCAAAATGGCCGACCAAAGAAAATTGGATACCGTCAAAGGCTACAGATATAGCTCATATTAGCTATGAATGGGAGGAACTGCAATTTGAAGTATGGCGAAATGCGTCACGCCTATAAGTAAAAGAGCCAATCGCTGATTGATAAAGTCATTGCGTCACTGCAGCTGCCGTTAGAAGCTTCAGTTCCCATAGAAATCTTTGACTCGCTCTTAGGACTGCACATGCGCACTTTTTTATGCTACTTGAGCATAAGAAACAACATTTATGGGACAGTTCATGTCAGATTTTGTTGCTGATTTGAAAAATGTTATTTAATTGTGAGTTCGCCAAGCAGTTTTTGAGATTTCAGGATTCCCCCATTCAAATAGATAGGACTTGGTTTGGATGCCCGAAATAGCTGCCCGGAGGCGTTGCAAATATGGCCACTGAGTGAACACTTTCCTTGAAAGGGACTTTGATATCATTCAACTCGGCATGCCTCAAGGAATCTAAGAAGACCACCCTCATGATTTTAGGACAAAGCATTCAAAAGTTATAAGCAAAAATAGCCATTTTTCCTATCTTGACACCAGTAGGTGGCGCTGTGACGATACTGTGCATGTACCCCCAAGTCACGCCTGTATTAAAAATATATACCACGTTTCGTGTCAATACACCAAATCATTGCGAAGATACTGCATTAAATCCATTTTATACGCTATACGAGAACGGATTGGCCAATCAAAAATCTTTTAATAACTTTTTGCCTGGAGAGTGAGTAGATGCTACATACCAAATTTTGTGCAAAATGGACAAACGCTCTAGGAGGCGTCAAAAATGTATGAGCATAAACATGAGTGAATCTTTGCACTGTTGGTGGCGCTAGAGGGTTTGAGGAAGAGACTCCAAATTTGCTATGGTCACATTTCAGACTGTCCTCTATCTGTGTGCCAAATTTCATAACTTTTTACCATACGGTTCTATGGGCTGCCATAGACTCGGACAGAAGAAGAAGAAGAAGAAGAAGAAGAAAACTAAATTTCTAACAAATAACTAACAACTTCGGACTTTTTTGGGTTTTTTTTTCCACCATCATGTCGTTAATTTGGAAGACAAAAGATGTTTAGAATGTTCACGCTGCTCTTTTACACACAATGAAAGTGCAAAACAAACACAGTACAAGTAACATAGCAGTAGTCCATATGAATCTATAATAGACAAGAGCAGCTTAGACACTCCACTAGAAACATCCTCTGTTGAGTATATAAGAGAAGTATATGATGGCAGAACAAACACTCGTAGCATATGTTTCTGTTTATACGCTAAACTGCAACTCGATCTCAGTGAGTCCTGATCATTCATTATCACTTCAGTCGAAACGGATATTATCTGTATGTCGACACAACCGTCTGTGTGGCCTTCAATGTTAATTCTGCACACTTTTCACTGGCATGTAATCGCCACTAGAGGGCTCAATCATCTCGCAGGGGCTCTGAAGGTCCAGTTCCATTAGTCCAGGAATCAGGCAGCTTGGTACCAGGAAACCAGCCTTGTGATCAAAGCCCAAGAGCGGGTGCATGATGGAATGAGGCACAGGCAGGTCTCGGGGCAGGTGAGGGCGCAGATTTAAGGACAGCGGACTGGGGAGGTCTGACTCCTCCATGCTGTCTTCGGCCCCGCCGGCGAAACCCGAATCTGGACTCTGCGTGTCCTGACGGAGCTTCTCTAGTAACTTCACAGAGAACTCCAGCTCAGTCGCTCCGTCCTTCTCTTCAGCGCTGCGAGTGATGTCAGCGTCGTGCTGCAGAACCGTCTCCGGCCCGCTGACGCCCCCTGCTGGCCCGTAGGAGCTGTGCGCCGAGCAGGGCTCCAGGATGCCGCTGGGCCCCTTGGAGCTCTGGGACAGGAAATAGGTGGAGTTTGAAAAGTTGGAGGATTTGGTCGTGCCTTCCCATTGGTCCTGCAGGACGCCGCTGTTTCTGTGTGCGCTGCGGGAATCGCAGACGTCCTGCTTCTTGAGGACCTCGACTGGACTGACGAACTCTGTGTCCACTTTGATGAAGCTCTCACGCGCTAGAATCGGACCGAGCCAAGACTGATGGAGAGAACGTGGCGTTAGAACAAACAGAACAGAACGAAGGATAATGTATGTCTGATTGTCTGATCGCACGGGACTTACCGTAAAATCCCCTCCATGATGAGAATTCAGATCACCGAAGAATTTGGAGGGATCAGGAATATAGAAGGAACGATTCTTCTGGACACTGAAAGGTGAACAAGCCACAGTCATGAACATGCAGAGCTTTTGTGTCTATCATTGATGTCTCGGTCAAATATTGATAGTTACTGTCATTGTGCTCAAATATACACTTTGTAGCAGATTACTGATTTCCTCCATGGTCAGGGTTGCCAGATTTTCACAACAAAACCCCCCAACTGTTACTCAAAACTAGCCCAATGGCGTTTCAGTAGGGGGGGTCTCCCGGTCCCAGAGGGGTAAAATCCGCGTTTTTGTATGTTTCAGGTGATTGAGTGTCAATGTATATGATCAGCGTCACTCACCATTTTCTTCTGTTGAACCTGATGAGAATGGCGCAGATTGGTATGGCAACAAGAGTGATTCCTATCAGCGTTAATCCAGCGACAAGCGAAGACCAATTCAGCCCCAGAATCTCAGAGACATCTGAAGCAAAAAAAGCATCTGATGAGTGTTACAGTCACACACCACATGAATGTTTTTCTCTCACACGCAGCTGAGTGTCAGTGGAGTCGGACAGGTGTGTGTGTCACCTGGTGTGGGGCGTGTGGGGGGCATCTGGCCCACTTCAGACGTCCAGTTGTACTCTTTACTCCAGTCACTCCAGATGGCTTTGGATAGATTTTTTAGCTTGACTCTCACCCTGATCACATACTGCTGGTGTAAGAACAACTCCTCCTCTGGAAGCACCACATGAGTTTCTTCAGTCGTGCGTGAATTCTCATCCTACACAGACATGGACAGAATGGGTTCTGAATTTGCACATCATCTAAAGATCTTCTGTCTTTAACCATTACAGCTTTTGTTTTACAGTCTCTTGCACACTAAAAGTGCTAGAAACATACTCCTAGTAACTCATGTTTTTGAAGCTGTAGTCTTTAAAAAAAACTGTGTGTAAAGAAATTGTCAAAAACGATAACACTTTCTTGACGTAAATGAGGTTGACATGCTCACCGTCCAGCTCTGAGCAGCTGATCTGTATTGGACCTGAAACTCACAAGTAGTGTGAAATAAAAAACTCATTCTCCAAGAGACCTTGGGCCCGCGAACTTCCACTATCTGAGGAGGAGCCACTTTCACTACTAAAACACAACACACAACCCAATGTCAGACAATAATTGCTCAAGTAAGACATACTCCTGGATCAACATATAACCCTTTCCCTACTACTAACCCTAACTTATGCCTACAATCAGAGGGAAATGAAAGGTGATGTAGGAGCACCTGACCCGGGTTTTAAGCTTAAACATTACATAAAATCTGACTGGCTGATTCTAATGTTGTTTCAGGATCAACAGAGATGTCGATCCTGGAACATGCAGTACTTGGTGAAACACTACACTGTGAAAAATGATTTTCAAGATTACTGGAGTGTGTTTTACAAGAAAGTACTACTTTATGTAAAGATTAGTTCACTTCGGAATTCAGATTTCCTGATAATTTACTTACCCTCATGTCATCCAAGTCTTGAGTCTTTCTTTCTTCAGTGGAAAAGAAATGAAGGTTTTTGAGGAAAACATTCCAGGATTTTTCTCCATATAGTGGACTTCACTGGGGTTCAACGGGTCCAAAAGTCAGTTTCAGCTTCAAAGAGCTCTACACGATCCCAGACGAGGAATAAGAGTCTTATCTAGAGAAACCATTGGTCATTTTATAAAAAATAAAATAAAAATTATATACTTTTTAACCATGTGATGCTTTGAAGCTGCACTGAAACTGACATTTGGACCCGTTGAACCCCAGTGAAGAAAAATCCTGGAATGTTTTTCTCAAAATTTCTTTTCCACTGAAGAAAGAAAGACAAACATCTTGGATGACATGGAGGTGAGTAAATTATCAGGACATTTTAATTCTGAAGTGAACTAATATTTAGTTTTACAATGGCAAAATTTTATGTTCAATTCACTATTTCTTTGTAATTTCTTGTAGCAATTTCTGAGTGAAAATGGTTTCTACATAATTTTTTTTTCAATGTACACTGAAAAAAAAAAAAAGGCAAATTGGCATAATTTTTCTTGCCATTGAAGAACTTTAATCAGTTCTTAAAATAAACTTTTTTTTTCTTACTGTGAAGAACATTTTAATATTCTAAAGAACTTTTTTTCCACTTTGTAACAATGGAACGTTTTTTTCATGGAATACCAATAATTAACCTTTATTTTTAAGAGTGTACGCTCTCTGACTACTGTTCCAGATGCTTATGTGAATCGTGCGTTTGTGAGATTTTATATTTGACTCACCACCGTCCCTTGTCTCATGCTTTTCAATTTTAGCCAAAGGTTTAGTGTAGTCTTCACAATTAACTTCTCCTTGAATTGTGGTCCATGGCGTTAATACACGTTCCTGCAGCAGAAGATAAAGAAACAATCTGTGTCACGCATTTTCAACTCAACGCACCAGTGCTGGAGGATCAACAAGCCATCAAATCTGCAGTTTAACGGTCATAAACACATGGCTCAATCACCTCTTGTTCACTAAAAACGATGGTGGCAGTGCGAATGTGAGGCTGGGTTGGGTCAGCTGACATCAGCACTTCCATTACAAGTTTCTCGCTGAAATCAAAAGGCACAGAAAAATATACATTGCATTTATTTCCCACAAACTAATCAACATTCATCAGTAGAATTACTAGAGCAGAGCATAAAAACACTTCTGCCCTTTAGAAATGATGTGGTTCATCTGAAACATCAGTTCTGGATCATTGTGCAATATAAACGTTGATTGTTTAATGGCACATTGAATACATTATAAACTCAAGTTTGCCTTACTCTTCGTCTTCAACAAATATACGAATTAAGCAGCTGGTCTTGGGTCTGTCGTTCAGTTTTGAAGTGTCCCAAACACACGTGACGGAGCTGTAATAATCATTATGACACACCAGACCTGAAGAAAGAGCAACATCTGATCTGAGCAACACAACCTTCATCTAGTGAATGAAACACACACTTTATTAAATCTAAACTGGGTCATTGCTTAGACTTTCATTGTTTTTATACACCAATCAGGCATAACATTATGACCACCTTCCCAATATTGTGTCGGTCCCCCTTTTGCTGCCAAAACAGCCCTGACCCGTCGAGGCATGGACTCCTCTAGACCCCTGAAGGTGTGCTGTGGGATCTGCACCAAGATGTTAGCAGCAGATCCTTTAAGTCCTGTAAGTTGTGTGGTGGAGCCTCCATGCATCGGACTTGTTTGTTCAGCACATCCCACAGATGCTCGATTGGATTGAGATCTGGGGAATTCGGAGGCCAAGTCAAAACCTCAAACTCGTTGTTGTGCTCCTCAAACCATTCCTGAACCATTTCTGCTTTGTGGCAGGAGCATTATCCTGCTGAAAGAGGCCAGGGAATACCGTTTCCATGAAAGGGTGTACATGGTCTGCAACAATGCTTAGGTAGGTGGTACGTGTCAAAGTAACATCCACATGGATGGCAGGACTCAAGGTTTCCCAGCAGCATCACACTGCCTCCGCCGGCTTGCCTTCTTCCCATAGTGCATCCTGGTGCCATGTGTTCCCCAAGAAAGCGACATCCACGTGATGTAAAAGAAAAAACGTGATTCATCAGACCAGGCCACCTTCTTCCATTGCTCCGTGGTCCAGTCCACTTTACCTGCCAGTGCTCATAATGTTATGCCTGATACAGCTCTCAACACACTCCATACTCTAACCCTAACAGAACACTCTTTTACAGAATGATTATTTTGTTTTTACAAAAAAGGACATATAATAATAAGTAGTTCTTACTTTGATCAGCAAGAGTTAAGTATAAGAATGACATCAATATCATCATCATCATCATCATGGTCAGAATCTGCACAATGCCGTTTTCCTCCCAGCATACATTTGAAAATCTGAGAGACAGAGAGAGAGAGAGACTCGATTACATTCATGAAATTGCTGTTCATTTTCTGTGCGTCTGACGAGAAGACAGCATGACAAAAAGCATGTGCGTTCTTTTTCCTTCCCCAAACTCTCACGCTCGACACACAGTATGAGTGACAGGTGGAAAAACCCAAAGCCACAGACAGACATCATCACCCACGGCCTCAATGATACGAGACCAGAAGCTTCTCTTCTGCGATCAGAGCTGTCGACTACACGTATGAACAGATTTCACCATCACATCGACGGGAACATGGCTGAAGGCGCACACGCTCCCCTGCTTCTGAGCAACCACATGGAGGAGCGTGACAGACGAGATCATTAACAATGAGTGCTTTCAAAGTTGCTGCGAACTATTTTCAACCTCTTTGATTCTCTGCTTGAATGAACCGTAAATTATAAAATGGAGAAATTAAGGAAACTATTCAGTCATAAAGTTTTAAAGCAACTTTAAAGCAAGCAAGATGATCAAAAAAAGTAAAGTGAAAACACAAACGATCTGGGAATGATCATGTGACACATGAAATCCCTCTAAAACTTTTACGAACTATTGAAGGAGGGAACGTGTGAATCTGATGATGATTCATATTCATGTTCATTCAATTCATTTCTAATCATAATTCATACATTGATATTTGTCTACAAAAACGTAAGTGTTCAAGCAGAAGCCTGAGCTGACTGGTCATGTCAGTAGAGACTCAAAGTGAATAAAAGCATGTTACATACACGTGATGAGCAGAGACGGTCCCAGGCGCCGAGTTTCACGATCTCACTTCACTCATGTCTTTGAGCGCTGGCACACACACTTCAGGGTTAAAGAGCAGACACTAAATCTCCACGAATACAGCCCTTCCTGTGACACACAAACATACGCACACGTGGCGTAATGAAACAGACCATGGATAAAAGCAGCTGAGGTGACAATTTACTGTGCAGGAAATGAGAAGTGTATAGGGGGGCGTTTTCTCACTCTCCTGTCCATTCAATTCAGCTCACTGACATGTTTTATAGTCTATATGTTATATACTGCTGGAAACAAATAATGTGTGTGTGTTAGTGGATTGGATATGTGTGTGTGTGTGTGTGTGTGTGTGTGTCAGGGCCTCATGTTTCCGAGAAGCTTTGTACCATAGAATAAACCGCATATTGTGGTTATGCTCTTGAAACCTGCTCATCCATCCATCCATCGACCCACCCACTCATCTATTTGGGGTGTAATGGTACACAAAACCGATGGCTGGGTACAGAAAGGGGAAGAAAACTAAACATAAAATGTATTTTATTTTTTTAAATAAACAGTGGTTTACTGAACACATTGTCTCCGTTTTTAAATAAATTAAATTATAACTAAAAGTTTCTTAAGGATAAAAACAATGCTGTAAACTATATAGGGAGGTCTTACCTGAACGTTACTATAATATTAAAGGTTCAGAGTCCAAACTATAAGACTAAATTAAATTGCTATTTATTTTTAGATATAATAAATCAACTATATGCAAACATGTACGCTGCACATAAGGCAGTTTTTGCATTAACTTATAAATCTAAATATAAAATGATGTTTTTACTCCAATTCGTTGTTGAAATATAATCATTTATACACAATGGCCGTCATTATCATAACAGGTTTATTTAAACATAAGAGGTTAAGTAAAATATAATGAATATATAGGCTAATATATATTTAGCGAAAGAATTAATTAAGTTGTAAATGCTACATGACATTGTTTACAAGCTGTTTTATTGACGTTTTTCCGCCATTGAAACACTGATTGAGTGATTACACAAGATATTATACGTTTCAGTAAGTTGTACTGTATCATTTCAACAATGTTCATTCATGTTTATTCTGTAAATAACAAGGAAGAGATGACCGCGTTCACTCGCGCTGTCGCTTGAGTGTCGCCTACACAGAGATCTGTCACGCCATGAATACCATGATGAATCGCAGAGCTTATTTTAAAATGAAGTGTTCCCAAACAGGAGACCTTATTGGTCCATCCATCCATCCATCAGTCCGTCCTTTCCTCCATCTACCTTCCCATTTGGACCGGTTTGTCCAAAGATGGTATGCAGGAGGTAACGCCTGTCTATCATTCAGTGAACGTTAATAATAAGTCTTCATTAGGGCTGAGAGCAGCTGACCGCACATCCGAGGGACTGCACCTGTTTCTCACGTCAGTGTGGGAGAAGAAAACAAACGGTGGTTTCAGGTGTGGTGCTCTCATTTCATTCTTTCAGAGAAACAAAACTCCATCAGTAGCCTGACGATTAGCCAATGTCAGTTAATGTTAATATCAGCTGATGTGGTTTCCAGATAATCTGATCTATTATTCAGAAAGCCTTCAAGGTTAGAGCTTTTCTGTGAAGCCGACAGCATGCAATACCAGTTCAGTATTACAAGAACAAATGTAGACTGATGTTTAACATGTTTAATATGGCAAGATCAGGTGAGGAGGTGAATTCATCAAATGTCTCTCCATCTCATAAAACAATGATCGCTGAGCACAACTAATGTATATTATATTGTAGAATGTATTTAGTGAATGAATCTAATATGGAACTGCAAACTCCATTTGACATGCATTTATCAGTAACAAGTGTTTAGTCATAGTTTGCATGCAATCTCTTTCTTCATAACCCATTTCATCTTCAAGGATGTTGGTATTCCTAGTCAAAACCAAGCACTGCATCAGTCTTAAAATCATTCGCATTAGTCAAGACTGGATGGCATCATATAGGTCGTTTTAGAATGTCAGTGATGTGATCCAGACGATAAAATAACTATGACTAATGCTTACGTCTTCAATTTTTATCTTCTGATTTTGCATTTTAGGTTCAATGTGTGTGCGATCATCACAAGCGAAGTCCATGTTTTTTATACATTATAAAACCATGTTTTTCGTAGTGAGAACTTTTTTCCAATATAAAGTACCTTCTGTGAAATGGAAAGATTCCATTTATGCCAAACCTTTATTTTAAGGAGCGAAGAATGACTGGAAAGGGCTGATTAATTAAAATATTTTGATGATATTTGATGATTATATGATGATTATATGATATTTAAAAAAAAAAAAAAAAAAAAAAAAATATATATATATATATATATATATATATATATATAATTTTTAGCCTACGGTTGTAGAAAAAAGAACGAATGGTGTAGTAATCTACTCTTAACCCTTTAAACCATCACTACAAAAAATAATTACAGTAAAGATTAACAACTTTTCCATTTTGACCTTTTTTGAAACACCTGTCTTCGACCATATTGGTGGAAACTGTCACGGGTGCGTGCAGACGTTAGCCTCAGATGTCACGCCCACGGACCATTAGCTGAAAGTCTGATGCATATGTCACACTTAACTGGAAACACATCAATGTTTGAATTCTACAGGATGTCCAGGAGACGTGTGTGTGTTCTTTTAAACCCTCAAATGGTCTTTATTTCATGTTTACACATGTTGTCTTTGGGGTCAATATGACCCCAAAATTGAAAACGTAATTGTATATATTTTTTACATTTTCAATAATACAAATAATATATTTTTTTTGTTTGTTTGCTTATCATCTATACATTAATGCTGTGTTTTGGGAGATTTTAAGTACTGTTTTTACGTATTTACTCCAAAATTCCTCAACTACACCTTTAGCATGCATATGAAATATTACATATTAATATAGATCAAAATTAAATATAAGTTGTTTCAGGATATTGATCTAGGGGTTAGAAGCAGAATTCTGCCATATGTTGGTTAGAAAAAAAGCTTGTAGGAATTACAGTTTTAGAAAAAAAGTGACAATTACCATATCTGGCCAGCAGAGGTCCATAGAGATCCATTCATTTTTCTGGATGTGGCTTAAACATATATAAAATATATTAAATCAGTATTTTTGCAAAAGTTTAGAATTTTTTAGATTTTTGTATGAATCATGTTTATTCCACATTTCTTTAGTGCTCTAAAGACGACCATTGACACCTTGCACAAGGAGGGCAAGACACAAAAGGTCATTGCAAAAGAGGCTGGCTGTTCACAGAGCTCTGTGTCCAAGCACATTAATAGAGAGGCGAAAGGAAGGAAAAGATGTGGTAGAAAAAGGTGTACAAGCAATAGGGATAACCGCACCCTGGAGAGGATTGTGAAACAAAACCCATTCAAAAATGTGGGGGAGATTCACAAAGAGTGGACTGCAGCTGGAGTCAGAGCTTCAAGAACCACTACGCACAGACGTATGCAAGACATGGGTTTCAGCTGTCGCATTCCTTGAACTCTTCCCTGTTCTTAATTGGCCAGCAAACTCACCTAACCTTAACCCTATAGAAGATCTATGGGGTATTGTGAAGAGGAAGATGCGATATGCCAGACCCAACAATGCAGAAGAGCTGAAGGCCACTATCAGAGCAACCTGGGCTCTTATAAGACCTGAGCAGTGCCACAGACTGATCGACTCCATGCCACGCTGCATTGCTGCAGTAATTCAGGCAAAAGGAGCCCCAAGTAAGTATTGAGTGCTGTACATGCTCATACTTTTCATGTTCATACTCAGTTGGCCAAGATTTTTTTTTTTTTAAAAGTTGAAGTGGGTACATGCACAGGAGAGGTACTACATACAGTATCTCACAGAAGTGAGTACACCCCTCACATTTTTGTAAATATTTTATTATATCTTTTCATGTGACAACACTGAAGAAATGACACTTTGCTACAATGTAAAGTAGTGAGTGTACATCTTGTATAACAGTGTAAATTTGCTGTCCCCTTAAAATAACTCAACACAGCCATTAATGTCTAAACCAATGGCCACAAAAGTGAGTACACCCCTAAGTGAAAATGTCCAAATTGGGCCCAATTAGCCATTTTCTCTCCCTGGTGTCATGTGACTTGTTAGTGTTACAAGGTATCAGGTGTGAATGGGGATCAGGTGTGTTAAATCTGGTGTTATCGCTCTCACCCTCTCATACTGGTCACTGGAAGTTCAACATGGCACCTCATGGCTAAGAACTCTCTGAGGATCTGAAAAAAAGAATCGTTGCTCTATATAAAGATGGCGTAGGCTATAAAAAGATTGCCAAGACCCTGAAACTGAGCTGCAGCACGGTGGCCAAGACCATACAGCGGTTTAACAGGACAGGTTCCACTCGGAACAGAACTCGCCATGGTCGACCACAGAAGCTGAGTGCACGTGCCCAGCGTCATATCCAGAGGTTGTGTTTATGAGTGCTGCCAGCATTGCTGTGGAGGTTGAAGGGGTGAGAGGTCAGCCTGTCAGTGCTCAGACCATACGCCGCACACTGCATCAAATTGGTCTGCATGGCTGTCGTCACAGAAGGAAGCCTCTTCTAAAGATGATGCACAAGAAAGCCCGCAAACAGTTTGCTGAAGACAAGCAGACTAAAGACATGAATTACTGGAACCATGTCCTGTGGTCAGATGAGACAAAGATAAACTTATTTGGTTCAGATGGTGTCAAGCGTGTGTGGCGGCAACCAGGTGAGGAGTACAAAGATAAGTGTGTCTTGCCTACAGTCAAGCATGCTGGTGGGAGTGTCATGGTCTGGGGCTGCATGAGTGCTGCCGGCACTGGGGAGGACAGTTCATTGAGGGAACCATGAATAAGCAGAGCATGATCCCCTCTCTTCGGAGACTGAGCCGCAGGGCAGCATTCAAACATGATAATGACCCGAAACACACCTCCAAGATGACCACTGCCTTGCTAAAGAAGCTGAGGGTATCCTCAAAGGGAAAGTGGAGGAGCGCAAGGTCTCTAACATCCACCAGCTCCGTGATGTCGTCATGGAGGAGTGGAAGAGGACTCCAGTGGCGACCTGTGAAGCTCTGGTGAACTCCATGCCCAAGAGGGTTAAGGCAGTGCTGGGAAATAATGGTGGAAACACAAAATCTTGACACTTTAAGCCCAATTTGGACATTTTCACTTAGGGGTGTACTCACTTTTGTGACCAGCGGTTTAGACATTAATGGCTGTGTGTTGAGTTATTTTGAGGGGACAGCAAATTTACACTGTTATACAAGCTGTACACTCACTACTTTACACTGTAGCAAAGTGTCATTTCTTCAGTGTTGTTACATGAAAAAAAATAAAAAAAAGATATAAAATATTTACAACTGTTTAAAAAGTTACATTTTTAGGCTAGTCTGCCTCAGTGGTCTAACAGCGCTCGTCAATGTCAAAATGATGGCCAATCAGATCAAAGAAGGTGGGGCTAACTGTTCACTGAAGAAGAGTGTGAATTCCAACACAACTCTTTTAGTTTTTACGGTCAAACAGTGCGTGCATGGTAAGATATAAGCAGCTAAACATTTAATATTTGACAACAGTTTTATTATGGGTACGTTTAACGATCCACAATAACATACAGTGATGCAAACTACTCAACTTTTTTATGGACTTTCTCCATTTTGAATTGAAAATGTATAACTAAATGTGACATTAGACATACAAACAAGAGCGAATGTGTGCTTATTTTTAGATAAAATATTACTTGTAAACAGTTTAATTGGACTACTTCACTTCTTTCATCCTTTAATTATTTAATTTCTTTAAATAAAATTCATTAAAGTTGTCTGAAAACATGAACAAAGTGAGCACTTCACAGGGAAGTTTCCCTCACGACCCTTAGCATGTCATAAGACTTTTTCTGTGCCTTCCTCTTTTATTTGTGCTACAAGTTGAATGCATTTAATCTATAAAATGTTATTATTTTACCCATGTACTCAATCCAAACTTTCTCATTATTTTTTTCCAACAAATATGATTATAAACTACAGTGAAAACAAGATAGCCACTTTTAAAAATCACAAGTTTTACTCACTATTTTTTTAAGGTAGTGTATTTTTCAACCTTGAGATGAAATCTGACATTATACAAATTATGCAAAGATCTTGAAAAACAACTGTTTATATGAAAATATTTGTGTTGTGGACGATTCTGTCAACCCACTTGTGAAAAGTTACATTGTAAGTGAGAGTGTGAAAATTAGTTTATTAATTAAAGTCCACTGGGCAAGAAAGCCCCTGATACACATTTATATATATGCATATAACATATAATATTCTGACAAGATAACAAACCCCAAAATAGCCACGAACGAAAGAGTTTGAGATAAAGTTCAAAGTGGGCCTACTAAAACAGGATAGACCTACTTGAGGTCGGAGAAAAACATTTGCGGCTTTACCACAACACACACACCGTGAACAACATTAAGCTAACTCACTAACCCATTTGTTAAGAATCTTACAAAATATTAATAAAGCTGCTGATGGGTGAATTTTTGTACAAGGGGTTGTTATCTGTTTTTTTTTTTTTCCTAGAATCGCAAAAAATAGACCTATCTAAACCACACTTACGAGAAAAAAGAACTGCGACATCCTCCAGCAATCACACCTCTGTCACATCCTTCTTCGTCCCCTGCACTTTTTCCACTAATCGCTAACACCATCATCCATCCCAGCAGTTGAGACACAGGACGCGAAACACACACACACACACACACACACACTTGATACAGCCTACAGTTTGTTAACAACATTAAAGAGGACACACGTTATCCATCAACTAAACTCCAAAATGGCCGCGATTTAATAGCGTATTAAATTCCACCGCTCGGGTATCCTAATAGTGGTAATAGTATGACCCATTTCGGGGGTGGCCAAATGACTATTTAAAATCAGCCAGGGCTGTTGAGACATTAGAAATATCCTTGAGTAAATGATCTGCGTTTCTTCTGATGTACTAAATGATCAAAATTCCATATAACGCAATAAAATGATCGACTAAGCCACTGACCTGCTTTTTCTCATCATCGTCCGGCGGGAGCACAAGTGAACTTTCAGATCATTGATTTGCTCAAGGTTTTTGAGATAAAGGGTTTCCTTTTTCATTCTGTCTCTCTCTCTTCTTTCGTTTGAAGAAAGTAAAAGGGTAAAACTCCTTGTGGTTTGTTTCTCGCTTCTGTAGAAACCGCGTCTCACTTCTCTCAAAAGAGCTTCTCTAAAAATCCCCGTGGTTTTCTTTCCTTAAAATTTCCACCACAAACACAAAAATGGCCATTTTCTTCCCCCTGAATGACGTTGTTTGGTGCTTTAAGCTAAATGCGTATGAGATAAGCAAATATTAGTAAACAGAAGTGTATTTATCTATT
>CM074440.1:34213682-34228682 GCA_037101425.1 Elopichthys bambusa | reverse complement strand
GGAATATTTCTCAAACCTCTAATGGACTGTTGTATGCCAGCATTAGATTTTACCAGAATCTTCCAGACTGATCTCTGTTTCTTTAGAGGATTTTGATTGTGTATTTTGATAAAACAAGGAATTAGTAAGTGTAAATTAAACAGGAGACCCTTGTAATGCTGCTGTATAATTAAAACTGAAAGTCAATAATGGTGTGAACAGAATGTTTCTCTTTCAAACCATCATGTGAAACAAAACTCCTGAAATGTTTGCCTGAGAGGCCTAATCCCATTAACACATTCTGTCCGTCGCGTGTCGAGAGCCTTTAACAGAAGAATGCAGTGTGTCTGGATGGACGAGACCTTCTTTATCTCTGTAGGAGTTTAGAAATAGGTCTGAAACAGAAAACAAAGACAGATGCACGTTTGGAGTGAAGACTTGTTTGTTTTAGAACTTGATGTTAAGAAATAAAGAAGCTTTACTCGCGATCTGACTGTAAGTAATGGTTCTTTATGCGTCACGTTAACCCTCACAGTAATACTTTACTTGTGTATAATGCATTATAAAGGTATTCATAATGTAATAATGCATTATCTTTTCAAAATAATTGTAACGTTAAAATGCGTTACAATATTTTCAGATTCCTTGTTACATCTTGGTTATGTGTTTTTATGAAATATACTGTAAGTAGGCTATTATAATGCATTATAACACTTATTTATAAGATCATACAATGCATTTTGACTGCATTGAAGCGCAGAAATTAAATTGTGTTTAAACGTAAAGCTCAAATAGACGCTGCAATGTTATGAAGCTGTGGAGTAAATGCTTGCGTTTGTCTCCTAGAGGAATCATGATCCGTTCTCATGGACGTCTGTCGTCCTCCTCCGGCGCGGTCCAGCCTGATGTTCCACTCTATGAGCCAGTGCTGCCGGCACGAATTACACCAGTAATGACTCGCTCCTGTGCTTTACCACATCTGGAGTCTGTTGCATAGCCATAGACTGTCTTAAGAACTAGTATGACAAACTAACAGGTCGTTAGGGTTAGTCAGTCTTAATTTTCTGTATCAAATTTTGGCTTAAAAAATGTTAGGAACAGTCTGACTTTTTATGCATCTGTTCACAATAGGATACTAGCTCACTGCTTAGTGTTCAAATAATTGGGGGCTGTCAGATTTTTTAATGCTTTTGAAAGAAGTCTCTTCTGCTCACCAAGACTGCATTTATTTGATCAAAAAATATAGTGAAATTATTATTATTACAATGTAAATCAGCTGTTTTCTATGTGAATATATATGGTAAAGTGTAATTTATTCAGCATCATTACTCCAGTCTTCAGTGTCACATGATCCTTCACAAATCATTCTGATATGATGATTTGCTGCTCAACAAACATTTATGATTATTATCAATGTTGAAAACTGTCATACATTTTATTCTCCAGGATTCTTTGATGAATAGAAAGTTCAAAAGAACAGCATTTATGTGAAATAGAATCTTTTGTAACATTATAAATGTCTTTACTGTCACTTTTGATCAGTTTGATGCATCCTTGCTGAGTAAAAATATTAATTTCTTAAAAAAAAAAACTTGCTGTGCCCAAACATTTGAATGGCGGTGCACTTCAGATTACATACACTCTTAGAAGAAATAGTTTATTAATTTTAATTAATTTTGTTTTAATTTTCTTTTAAAGTTGAATTTTTTGAACTAAGCAGCTTGTAAACATATTTTATCACTAGAAAAAAATTAAATATTCCATTAAACATGAAAGTATTATGCAATTATTTAAGGCATTTCTCCTTATATAGAAACTTTTGGCCTTAAACGGTTCTTTAAAATTGTGTTAAGAACCCTATAGTTCTATATATAAGAAGAGTGCACTGTCTTCCCACTACTGTTTAAAATTTATATAAACAATACGGAATTAATGCAATGATAAACATCATGCAACATTGCTACATTGTTGTCACATGACCTCAGATCTCAGACATCTTTTGGGAAATCACAAGTTATTTTGAATAGTTTTGTGTAAAACATGATTGAACTCAAGAAAGAGATGTAAAAGTCACAGTGGCTGTTATTAACAGTTTTCATTACTGCTTTTGAACGTTGATGTGCGTCTTAGGTCAGGCCTCCCCCACCGGTCCCAAAAAAGATCCAGCATGTGCCCCCTCGTCCTGCTCCATCAGAACCCATCAGAACCGACCCGTCTGATTCCTGCTCCAGCTCTGATGTGCCTCTGGATCAACACCTGTATGAAGACATATCAGAACTGCTGGGCGTCCATCAGGTGCTCAGAAACACAAACTGGTCATTTTTAGCAGTATTTTTTCAGACTTCTATCATCAAATGTTTTGTTTTTGAAGTGTGACTGAAGTGTCCAAATACGTTTTGGAGGCTGCTTTATTTTTATTTCTATTCACACTGCACAAATTCATTTTTGTTAAACTTCAGGATGGAGGGGATGTTTGTGCAGCGAAGGGGAAACGTTACTCATCCTCCAGCTTGACGGTAAAAGATCTCCACACTTTCTCAAATCCCTATCAGTGATGATGACATCAGGTTTAATTTGTGAAATGATTTTGTCTCGTCAGGAGTCAGACTGTGGTTTTCAAGTCAAAAGTGGGCTGTTGCCAGGTAGGAACAGCTTTCACTTCTCTTTTGGGCCTGTCCATATCTACAAATGCATGGGAGTCTAAAAAGAGGAGAGATTTGATTTTTAAATACCATCTAATAACAGCCAATGTAAACTGTATCAAAGTAAGTGCCATATTTAACCGCTGAACAAACGAGAATATCAACTTACTAAAACAGGTTATTGCATAATATGCTGATTTATTATTATTTAATAATGTTGAAAACAGAATATTTTGTGGAAACCGTCATACATTACTCTTTGATGAATAGAAAGAAAACATAAGATAAAAAAATGCATTACAACATGATAAATTATTATACTCTCACTTTTGATTCATTTAATGTGGCCTTGCTTTAAAAAAAAAGACTAAATGATCTTTATAGTGTCTCTTTGAAAGAGCTGGATGTGTTTCTTCTGCCAAGAATCTGGCAATACAATACGCATCACGATACAATATATTGTGATATATTGCGATACTGTAAGAAAGGTGATATATATTGCGATATTTCGGATCTAATTTTAGAAAAAACTCTCATTAAGAACACACAACAATATGCAAAAAACTTTTTTTTAATTTAATCAATACAGTATCATTTGCATTTATATCACTAATCACTATTTTGTGCAATCTAAGTAAAGGGAAAATAGTAAAGTGACTGTTTTAAAGGTTCACAGTATAGCAGTTTTTAATTTATAAACTATTTAACAACAGAAAGTGCATAGTCTATTCCATGACTGTATATATATATATATATATAATCCTGCAAAGCTGCTCAGTCTGTTGTATAAAGTGCTGTTTAAATAATAAACATCCTTAAGCTGAAGTGCTGAACTGGTGCAAACATCCACATCACTATGATCAGTGTGTTTATTTTGTTATTGAGAGGAAAGCGTGCAGTCACCTACATATCACACGTTCTATCGAAACGTGGCGCGGATGGCGTCGGGATGTTAAGTGAGCTCTCAGGTTCAATGTGTTTCCCGAGTACTGGATTTTTAACATGGCCTATATTGCAAACAACATGACTGTATACGGGAGCGGAATAATCCTATCGTCTTGTGAGCTGAGTTTGCTAATGCTACGTTCTGAGATAACACTGACAACTAGCGGTTTGGGTTTTATACAGTCTGTGGTTTAAACACAAACACAAAGCCAAGAATCTTGGATGTAAACAAATAAATAAATATCGATAGAGTGTTTTTGAGAATCGATACAGTAGCGCCAAAACATAATATCGCAATATTCACGTGTATCAATATTTTCTTACACCCCTATTTCTTCTTCACTCCTGTAGGTTGGGATAATCTGTTTGACTTCAACCGTAAGAAGCAGGAAAATCAGTCCAGGTAACCTGCAGACTTTAGGCCCCTATCATACACCCGGCACAATGTGGCGCCAGGCGTGACGCAATTGTTTTCAGCTAGTTTCAGCCCGACGCAGTTATCATTTTCACATCCTGCGCCATGTTGTTTAAATAGCAAATGCACTGTCAGGCGCACTGTTGGCGTGTTGCTATTTTGAGGAACTGAAATAGGCTGCGCTGCGATTTTTTTTTTTGTTATTTAAAGAGCGTGTTAGTAATATGCGCCTATAAGCGGGTGCACAACGCGCTTGTTATAAAAGTCCCCCGTTCCCTGTTCCTCCCCATCATGGCTGACGGCACCTGCAAATGACGCCCCCTCCACAGCTACTTTGAAAAAGTAACTTTTGCGTCACTTAACTCATTACTTAAAAAAAGTAATCTGATTACATTACTTGTAATGCGTTAACCCCAACACTGGTCAAACGCGACCTGTTTCAGTGTCGGTCTGCTTTCTCTCCTAGACTGTTCGCTCAGACAGTTCACCGGATCAGATCGGGAATACAGCTCTACCAGCATGTTCTGTTTCAACGCGGGACCAGCATGATGAACTACATCACTCAACTAAACTGCATCGCAGACAAACTAGACAAGACGGTGAAGAACACACGCATCGCTGGCATCACGGGCGGCACCACAGGGGCCATCGGAGCAGTGGCCATAGTCGCAGGCATCGCTCTGGTGCCCTTGACCTTCGGAGCGTCGCTGGCAGTGTCGGGGATCGGCGTCGGTGTGGCCACAGCCGGAGGAGTCACCGGAGCGTCGGCCGCCATCCGCAAGAAAGTCAAAAAGACTCAGGACAGGAGGAAGGTGGAGAAAATCCTGAGAAACTATCAGTCCCAGATGGAAGACATGGAGGAGTGTCTGAAGTTCATCATCACTGGGATGAAGCACCTGAGAAGTTTTGAGCTCTCGGGGCTTGCGGTCAGCGATGACGCGGTTGACGTTGTGAGGCTGGCGGAGCAGGTCGGAAACTGTGATGTCATTGACGCTCTGAGTGAAAACACTCATGCCGTACAGGCTTTCGCTTCAGATCTGGATTCGTACTTCACTAAAGAGGACACACAGAGGCTGAAGAAAGACTCAGAGAGCCTGTTCGCCGCTAAGGTTCGCGAGGTGGCTCTGAAACTCAAAGAGAACATTGACCAGCTCATACGCATTAAAAACATGTTTCGCTGATCAGCTTTAGAAGAGAGTTTGTGTTAAAGAGCGTATCAAATTACACGACAATGTTGACGTGTTTCCAGCTGAAACAGAAAGTCCACAGCTCTGAATTCAAGGGTTTGTGGTGGCACATGAAAATGAGGCATTCTCACCCTATCAGACACATTTTGCATATGTCCCTCAAACAAGACTCTGTCAAGTCACTTTTATTTCAATAGCACTTTATACAGTACAGATCGTTTCAAAGCAGCTTTACAGAGATAAACTGGAAAACAATGTTTCAGTGATGCAAACAGAACTCAGTTCTGCTGTAAAGCAGCTCTAAAAAGAAAATAGTGTTCAGTTCAGTGTTGATTCAGTTCTGTGCTCTAAATGTTAATTCGTGTTCATTTCAATTAATTTTTTCTCCATCTTGTAGCAGTATGCCATCAGACAAATCAAATAAAATGTTTCATTCTCATGCCATTAAACAACTTCTTCAAGAAATGTCTTCATATATGAAGCGTTTAAACTATAGAGTCAAAACATATGGAACACAATGTTGGTAAATGCTTGTTTCTGACGCAAGTGAAAGTGTTTTGAACTGAGAACGCACCTATTCTTCATGACTGACATTTTTGTAGAAAAGCTCACACCCTGCAGACAGACAGAAACAAAGATCTCGAGCATTAAACATCTACAGAAGATGGCAAACGTAAGTGATTTAACTAATACTCTAAACTTAATATCTGTGTATTTCATAGAATTTAATTTCAACGGGTTCTAAATGCAAATCAAGGATTCTTGACTCAAACGCTTTATGCCAAAAAAGGTTGTCTTAAATAACTGCATAATACTTTGATATATGTTTCAGTTTTTTCAAGTGATAAAGTATGTTTACGAGCTGTTAAATTTCAATAATAAAAAAAATATATTATTAAAACAAAATCCTTCAAACTGATGAATGAAGCACGTAACAGAACCGTTTAAGCTTCTATATAGAACCTTTTCTTCCAAGAGACTTGATGACTATGTTTATATGTTTAATACACCATTTACATTTCTATATATTATCATTTTAATAGTATAATATTATAAAAGTATCATGCACGAGTACCAGTATGGTAACTCTACAAATGCCATTGATATGCATCACATTTTTACTGCAAAACTTATTTTAGAAAACGAAAAGAGAAGAAGTTCATCGGGCTCAAAGTGCCGAGACCCTGAAGTTCAGGTTATTTACAATTATTTCCAATCTGTTCTACAGCCTTCTGCTCCTCCTATCCCAGCAATGCGAAAGGTGCAATGCGTTCCAGGGTCCTGGAAGGTGAGAAGATCGTTAATTTGTATTGATTATCGCTTTTGATTGTGTAGATCATGAAAGTGAAAGACTTTCTGCTGTGACAGACTGATGAGTAATCAGTTGAATGAGCAGTGCAACCAGTCAGACTAGTTGATTCAAGAATACGAGTGTCAAAGTTTAGATCCAATCTGCTCCAGCACACATACCTGTAGTTTTCAAAACGAGCCTTACGGACTGGATGCGGAGCTGGATCAGGTGCATTTAATTAAGGTCACCTAGTGAAGGGGACATCATTTGTAGGGGCGTTCCTAATGAGAGCGAAATCCCTTCACAAAGGTCCCTTCCACAAGTCACAAAGGATACATGCCATGATCATCATTCTCATTGCAGTTGGTGGGGATGAATGAGTTTCCTCAGGGCGGAGAGCGCCACCCACTGGCTGCTGGGCCACACAGCAGCTATCAGAACTGCTACAGCGCAAACCCAGTGACTGAGGTAATGGCAGACAGTTACTAAACTCTGTAGAAAACTGAAAGAAAACTTCAAGTTTATGGAATAAATAGCTAGAAAATAGTTGATTGCATTATTAATGAAGGGAGCAGATGTTTCTGAGCACTTATATATAGCACATGACCTATAATACTTATTCATAAATAAGTAACAGCATAACAGCATCGTGTGTTTCAAGCTCAAAATACAGAGGAATATCTTTGTCATGACAGCTCAGTTGGCAGATTTACTTTCCTGAAACATTTTCTAGTGATTCTAATCTTCATCTTATAAAAATGCATTATAAAGTGTTAAAATCAGTCACGTCTGATCATCATTCATCAGATCTAGTGTCACTTCTCATGTCTGATGTGTTTGTTTTGTTGATTTTATAGTCGTCTGAAGTTCACCTCAATTAACTATAAAAATCATCCACTAATAACCACAAACATACGTCTCAAACCTGTAAAGTTTGTGCATCTGTTTTATAATAAACCACACTTGATTTGATATTTATAAGTGTGACTGAAGCAAAAAGAAAGCCTGAAGCTTTGCTCTCTTTCCACCAGGACAAGAAAAGCTCATGGAACAATTTGAGTAAGAGAAAAATTACACAAAACACTTCATGCAACATTTAATGCCTTTATTGAATTATATTAATGTATTTGTCTATTGTTTGAGGAGGAGCTTTATGATAAGAAATTAAACTTTTCGCCTTCTAAAAAACGAAATGAATTATCCAGCAGACACTGGAATAATAAATATTAAAGCAATAGTTCACCCAAAAATGATTTACTCACCCTCAAGCCATCGTAGGTGTATATGATATTTTCATTTGGAGTTATATTAAAAAAATATCCTGGCTCTTCCAAGCTTTATACTTGGACAGCCCCTTCTCTGTCTTTTAAAAACTTGTCTTGTCTAGTATATTGATTCTTCTTTCTCGGTTTATTAATTTATATTTGAGTTTTGATTTATGTTTTTGGTCCTCCTGTTTTATGGTAACTCTTAACTACGTTGCTCTTATTTTCTGTTTGTTTTGTATTGTTTTTTCTTCAAACCTTGTTCTTCTGTAAAGCACTTTGGTCAGCCCTAGTGGCTGTTGTAAATGTGCTATATAAATAAAATTAACTTGAACTTCCAAGCTTTATAATGGGAGTGAACGGGGGGTAAGATTTTGAAGGCCAAAAAAAGCATCATATATATCCAGCGGGGTTAATAAATGCCTTCTAAACAAACTATTATAAACTATAAAACTTTATAAACTATAATAACTAGCTTTACAGTTAAAACGTAACCCCTGCCTCGACATATGACGTAATGACGAATACCGGTCACAAATTAAAAGTCTAAAATGAGAATTTTTAAAGAGAAATGTAGGAGGATTTCGATATAAGAGAAGGCATGCTTGTTTAAGTTTTATTTAGTCCTACATCCTTCGCCATACGTCGCGTCAAGCCCAAAGTATAGTTAACTTTTTACGCGTACACGAGGGTCAGCGGACAGTGCGCGTGACACGCATACTGCGCATTTTATTTTTTTGCAGTAATTAGTTTATCCACAAGGTGGCAACCATGCCCTGGGGGCGTCGATTCACAAGGTAGTAACTGCATAAACAGAACGCATGCAAGCTACAGCGACAATGGAGGCCTACAAAGACGACAGGTTAGAAAATACCCTCATTTGTACAACTATAGCATGAAAGAATATAAAGATATTTACATGGGTTGTAACTCGTGACGAGAGATCACTCAAATTAAGTATACTTTCCAAGGCTGTGCGTTCGACTGTGCTCATACACTAGCGTACGCGTAAAAAAAAGTATACTCAGGGGTTACTCTTTTGGTGTAAATCAATGCGTATGGCCATCTGCTATAAGCTAGTTTTAAATATGGATATTTTTCTTACAAAAACCCATCACTTCAGAAGGCCTTTATTAACTCACTTGAGCCGTATGGATTACTTTTATGATGGATTGATGTGCTTTTTTGGGCTTCAAAATCTCACCCCCCGTTCACTCCCATTATAAAGCTTGGAAGAGCCAGAATATTTTTTAATATAACTCCAATTGTGTTCGTCTGAAAGAAGATAGCCATATACACCTAGGATGGGTTGAGGGTGAGTAAATCATGGGATAGTTTTCATTTTTGGGTGAACTATCCCTTTAAGGCTGAATTACTTTGTCACTGAAAAAATGTATGTTTATTTATGTCAGGAGGATCTACAGATCACTCAGGGGTTTCAGATTCTGGGTAAAGTAAATCCTTAGATTCTTAATCTGTACTCTCTCTCTATATATATATGTTTATATATGTATTATAAAAGTAGGATGAGAGCCTGCTTCATTTATGCTGCAACTCACTTTTGTGTTTGCAGGGAAATCATGCACGCAGGCGAGAGCTTCAAAAAAACTCTTAAGCGCTATGTTAGTCGTCTGCCATTTTGTGCAAACTCTATGCAAAGACAAATCTCTGAGCTACAGGAAGTGGCTGATAGCCTGGACAAGACACACAAAGGGACGAGAATCGCTAGCATCACAGGAGGCACCACTGGAGCCGTGGGCGCAGCGGCAGCCGTGGGCGGCATCCTCCTTGCCCCCGCGACTATGGGCGTGTCTCTAGCGGTCGCTGCGGTGGGTGTCGGGGTCGCAGCCGCCGGCGGGGTCACAGGGGCCTCGGCTGCCATTACCAAGAAAGTAAAAACAAATCAAGTCAGGAAAAAGGTGGAATCAGTCTTGAAAGAGTACCAAAAGGAAATGAACGACATTGAGGATCACTTAAATGATATCAACACAGAGATGGGGAAACTCAAAGGTGCGAATGTGAAATCTGCAAAGATCGTGAGGCTAGTTGAGATAGCAAGCGGGACATCAGGTGCCCTCAGCGTGATGAACAGATCCTCAGGTGTGATTCAGGGCTTTGCCCTCGGCATGGATCTTTTCTTCAATGAAAAAGATTCCCAAAAACTCAAGAAAGAGTCAAAGACCAGATTTGCCCAGCAGATCCGTGAGGTGGCAGAACAGATTCAGGCCGGTCTAACAGAGCTGTTGGACATGAGAGATAAACTGATCTTAGAAGGGATATGAGGCGTGACAGGACGGGTGTGGGGTTAAAACACTGTATAATGGCGAACGACTTGTTGCTTCGTTAATGGTCGCTAGAGGGCAGCCTCTGCAGTTTCTTATAATAACTTTGCATGCTCCATGTATTCTTGTGCTGTATCTTTACAAAAGTGTCAAATAGTAATAAACTTTTTTTTTTTCTGTTTGAATTAATATCGTGTCATGTGTATTTCTAATGCCATTATTTGTCCATTCCATAAATAATAATTAATTGGTAACACTTTACAATAAGATTTGGTTAACACGAATGAACATTACTTCTACAATATTTATTAATCTTAATGTTAATCTCAGCATTTACTAATACATTATTAAAATCAAAAGTTGTTTAGTTAATGCACTGTGAACTAACATGAATAAACAATGAACGACTGTATGTTTTATTAACAAAGAATAAATACGGTAACAAATGTATTGTTCATTGTTAGCTTGTGTAAGTTAATATATTCACTACACTCTAAAAAAAAAAAAAAAAAAAAAAAAAACCCAAGTTGGGTTGAAAATGGACAAACATAATGGTTAGTTTTATTTAACTCAACTATTGTTTAAAAATTACTGTATTTCTTGCTTAAAATTAACCCAAAATATGTTGGAAATTGACATTTATTTAGTTTTATGTTTAATAAATGAACATTAATTAATAAGTTTAATTAATATTAATTAAACAATAAACATTTAATAAATTGCTTTTTAATAAATGAATGTTAAACTCTTAAAATCAGTCATTTATTTCTATTATCTAATTTAATCTCCGTTGTTTTCTGATTCTTTTCTGAGCTCGTCACATGAACTACATCCCATGAGAACGTAAATATTTAGGTACTATTTGTCTGCTAAATATTGACAGGCTCAGAAACCAATCAGCAACCAGACACAGGCGGAGTCATACGAGCAGATTAGGTGCGGCGGAAGGACATTGTGTGGGTGTGATGTGTGCGTATATAAGCGGAAGCACTGCCGTTGCTACGTTTTCTCTCTCATGCGTTCAAGTCTCTCCGCGCGCAAATCTCCCGCGGCAATCATGGCAGTGTAGCGGCTTGCAGCGGCAACATTAGCAGCGGCAAATCCGGCAGTGCAGCGGTCAAGTGCACTGGCTCTATTTGGCAAAATGGCGTAAGTATATTTCACCATCTGACGCTTGATTTAGTGGTATAATAATACGTATGTCATAAACTCATCCAACTTTTGAAAAGCTGTTGAATTTGTTATTAGTAACCCAGTTTTATGTTTAACAATATTACGGTGTTGCTAAGTATAGTCTGTTTTCGAGCGATCTCCGTTTGTTTTGGTTCGTCCGTTGTGTTTTGACACTCGGACACGCGCTATTATATAATATAAACAATCGGACTTCTTCGACGGAGAAGCGGCAACGTGGCACCACAAAATGGCGCGCGCGCTTCTTCCGCGTGACCGCGGCCGCATGCTGAGCGCTGGAAATGGCGCGAGGTCGTCAGGGACACCTTCATCTCGCACAGGAACCAGGGGGCGGGGCTTACCGTTATTATGACCAAATTAGGAAATGTTGTCGGCATGGGCGGGGAAGATCCTGCCTAGAGAGGAATTACTAGATGGGTTAAATATAGTTATTAGTAGGAGGAGATTAGGGTAAATATTAGGGAAGTAAATTTATGTGAGCAGTTTGAGTTCCTCTAATTTGTTTTTACTTGACTAAACTGGAATGCCTTAAGGCAGTTTAGAGACTGGATGAACTGGTTTATAATGCTGGTAAAGTGGTTAAGTTTAAGGAAGTTTTATTTTTTCTCTTTAAAGTAAAGGGCAAGTTTGTTTAGTTAACTTCCCTCAAGCAAGGGCTGGGAATTGAGAACCAGTTCTGCTTTAAAATAAAACACCTTTCGTGGTGTTTGGGTGTGTGAACCTTTGAGTAACACCTGCATTCATCCACTGTGCTCATAGTACTATAATAAAATGTGCAGTGTTGAAATCAGTCATGAGCTTTTAAGTGCCTCACAGATTTGGTAAACTTGCCATTTTGTTTTCAGGAATTTAACTATTTATTTTTGACAACAGGCACTCACACTCAAATCAAATGTCTCATTTCCACAAGTGCTCTGAATAGTCTCCCTAACGTTGCCATATCTGGTTTCTTGTCTTTCAGGTCCCTTGTGGCAACCACCCACAGCTCTGCTGCTGTAGACAGCATAATCGCACCGTTCACCCGCTCACCAGAACCCCTTTACCATTACGCTTCCCCTCTGACCGTCTGCCATGTCCGTGGTGTCTCAGATGAGTTTGGAGGACGTGGGGGCCCTGCTCCTGGGGCCCTCATCTCTGATGGCTGACCCCTTTGGGCCCCTTCTGGACGAAGATGAGGAGAGCGCTCTATCAGAGGGGTCGTCGTCACCCCTCTCCTCTTCCTACGCTGAATCTTCCTCCTCTCTCTCGCTCCTCTCTCCCTCTCCTCCCGCTTCTGTAGGGTGTAAGTCAGAGCTGCTGTTGCTCTCCTGGCTTCCTGCGTCTGAGCTGCTCGGTGCCCAAACGGAGCCAGAGCAGAGTAAAGGTGACGACTTCACGCACTTGCACTTTGAACGACTTCACTGCACAACACATGCACACATTGAGCAATTTCAAGTTTGTCCGGGAAACTTCACAAACATCACATTAATATGCAAAAAAAGCACCTCATTTGAATTTGTGGTTATGGTATTTTTAGTATTTAAATAGGCATTTTCGTTTTGCATACACACACACACACACACACACATATATATATATATATATATATATATATATATATATATATATATATATATATATATATATATATATATATATATATATAAAAATAAAATTTGTGTGTATGTAAGTATAAACTTAAATCCCACCCTAAAGTGTGTTTTGGTCTGATAAGAAAAGGTCAAACAGAGTGATCCATTGTGTCACAGTGATATTTACTGCTAGAGGGTCATAACGGGTTTGTCGTGACCCGTTGTAAGAGACGAAAATAGATATACGTGTGGTTTTGACACCTTTGGAACGAAGACAGCAAAGCTAGCGCTTTTCAAACATATCTTACATAGTGCAAAACATTTTTAGGAAAGGTAACAATAAAAGACTAATTCTGAGAAACATTATCGCTCAGGCAGTACTTTGAAAGCGTCTAATATCTAAGAAAAATCGAGAACCAAAAGATCTCTTAACATATAGGAACATTTGAATACAACCGACATATTCTACCTGAATAAAATAGAGCAAAAGATCATCATAAATGGTAACTAATGAGTAAATACTTGAATATATGATTAATGTTAATATATGAAATAGGAATAGATGGATTCATGAATTTAAAGGTAAAATTGATAAGTAAATCATAAACATTGACCTTCTGGATTCATAAATGAGCGTTCATCAATCTCAATAAAATTATCTTTATACTCCAACAGGTGATGCGTTTTCTGGCATGGATTGGATGTCGGAAAAATTAGACCTGAATGACTTTGACCTGGATTCTCTCATCGGTTCATATGATTCAGACGAGCCTCCCAGTTCTCCAGAAGAGCTGCTGGCCTGCCTGGATACTGACATGAATCTGGACCTCGGTTCCCTCCCGTTCAGCTCATCCGAACTGGATCTGACGCTGCCTCCGCTCCCCCTCGAACTTCCCCTCCCAGAACCGTCGCTGGAGCCTGTCGAGATCAAGTCTGAGCCTCCTTCTCCAGCGCGGTCTCCTGATTCGGCCAACACCTTAGACCTGGGCAGTGAGGTGTCCGTGCTTCAGGCTCCTGGAATCATGCTGGCTCCATCCCACATCGTGGTGGTTCTGACCCCGAAAGATGAGGTAAGCAGCACCGATGATTCCTCCGACAGCGACAGTGGGATCTCAGTCTCCGGATCCCCGACTCACCAACCAGATACGGCACCCTCGCCGAAGCCCGCAGGCTCCTCCAGAACCAAACCCTACTCCAAACCCGACCCGGACGCCACGGCAGTCGTTACAGGCAGAGTGAAGGCCGGCCCCGGTGCTCCGAAAGTGGTGGAGAAGAAGCTGAAGAAGATGGAGCAGAACAAAACAGCAGCGACGCGGTACCGGCAGAAGAAACGGGCTGAGCAGGATACGCTGAACTCCGAATGTGCCGACCTGGAGAAGAGAAACCGCGAGCTGGCGGAGAAAGCAGATTCCCTCAGCCGGGAGATCAAGTATCTGAAGGATCTCATGGAGGAAGTTCGATCTGCCAAAAACCGCAGGAGCAAAGCAAAAGTCCAGGATGCCGTCGGCTCTAGTTAGGCTCAGATGCTTCACCGTCACGTTTCCCCTGATGTTCATGATCCGGTGTGTCACGAACACTGCACTAAACTCTTTCACTGATTCATCCTCCCGTTTCCACTCGAGTTGTTTATCGTCCAGTAAGGGGCCTCGTCGTTTTGAGTTGTTACACTGAATCTGTTGCTGTAGTGCTTGTAAATAGGCTTCACATGTGCTATTTAAAACTAGCTAAACATGCTAAAAATGTCATGGTGTAGTGTGTTGGCTTGTTAAAATCTCTTTGCTGTTTTCTATTAAAGACGCCATCAAACTCAATTCTTCTGTCGACTGTTTTCTGAGCAACACAATTTTTGTGTAAGAAAACCTCAAACCTCATGACCTGGTCAAATGTATAACCTAGATACAAATACATTTTTATATTTTAATACCTTTTCATCCACTTGCAAACCCCCTGCAGTACCTTCACAAACCCCAGTTTGTAATGTTTAATGCTCTTCATTTTGTTCATGATACGTTTTCAACACTATTTAGTATTTTTATATCACTATAGTACAAGATTATCCTATTCAAATCTGTTATGCTATGCAAGTATAATGTAGAAGTAATCAGGTAGTCTGATTACCTAAATAATCCTAAAATCTGTTATTTACACACATGTTTGTATATATTAATGTCATTTAAACATTAATGTAAACAGCAATTGGTGATTCTGCTCATAAGTTTCATACCCCTTGCA